>OY978526.1:50067639-50132639 GCA_963854835.1 Megamerina dolium | reverse complement strand
AGGAAAAGCCGAGTAAACTGTTGCTCGAGATCGAGAAACGGTACTTTTACCTGACATAAATTTCGCCAACCATATAACAATAAGTGAAACACTAACAGAAAATGATTCTAATTGAAGAAAGAGAAAAATGGATCTTGGAAAAACCCAGAAACATGCTAAATGAAATGAAAATTAAAATTAATCCAATACAAAACGATCTGAATTTTTCCTTAACCAAGGGGATGTTGTAGCAAATCAGGACACTACATTACAACGATCAAAGATTAAAAAAACCGAAGAATAAGTTACTTGCAAATAATGCAGAAATCCTTGCGGATTACAATCTCATCGAAGTATATCGATCAGACAGATATGACGGTGAAGGGATATACATTACATTGCCAAACACATATTATTCAATACTGTAGAAAGCCATAATGAAGTACTTAGATGTGGTGATAATCAATATGCTGAACCCAAACCAAATCGCAACGAAGTTAGACAAATTATTATATAAATTAAAGGTGCGGTTTTAATATTAAAGGAATCGCCCTATTAAATCTTATTACAGACTACCAGTTTTTAGTGATAAATGTTTATCAATCTTTATGGTTAGAAATTATGAATTTTACGCCGGATGTCTGCCTTATTAACCATTAAGCACCACGTGAAATGTCTCACTTTAAAAATTACGAACAGCAATCGCCTACCAAACGTGATTGAAATTATCCACCACATTAGCTAGGTTAACTAAGAAACATCTTAGAAGGATTTTCTAATATCACGAAGAAACATAAACATTGGCAGTCTAACAAAATCAAGATTTGCAACAAGGCAATAAAGACGAAAGAAACAAAACTTTAGAAAATTAGTTTTAATCAAATATTTAAGCGCAATTTAAATACAGCACTTAGAATGCTTAAGGCGTTTACCAGAGTCAAAAAGCAGTATCCACACTTGTAAAGGTATCCAGTAGAGGTCAAATTCAAAATAAGCACCAACGCTACTTAACTAGAAGTGTCGGAGTAATCAGGTCCGCTCCAAATCACGTACTACACCATTTAGCTGAAGAGCTACTACCAATTAGGCTTTTCCTTGCTACCGTCAAAGGACTAATCAAATGCTGGAACTATATGTTTCCCATTACTCTGCTCCGTCCGCTTGGCTCGCATTAGCATTATAATATCAATTGCAACTCTGCGGCTGAGGTGTGGTCTAGGCTTAAAACATTTCACTCTGAGAAAAGTGAACAATCGGCACAAGTATTGCTGGAGAAATTCATTAACTGTAAAATGGATGAAGACGAAAATATGGTAAATTTCATAACTAAAGTCACATCGCTTGCACAAAGGTTGAAGGACATGAATCTTGAGCAGAAGGAACCAATGATTATTCCGAAAATTTTGAGTAGTTTACTTACAAAATTTGATCATGTTCGCACGGCTTGGTATGCTGTTCGACGTGCTGAGCAAAATATTGAACGTTTAACAGAGCGTTTAGTAAACGAAGAATCTTTGTTAAATATTCGTACAAATCATGTGGACAACAACTACAAAAATGCAACAAGAGCGGCGTACACTGTAAGCTCAGGTAAAGCAAAAGTTATAATAAGCAACAACAACAACAACAACAACAACATCAACACGCAAGTAATGTTAAAAAAATGGTAAATGTAATTATGGTAATAAACAAGGGCATTGGGAGCGTGAGTGTTTTAAACGACAATGAGATCAGCAAAGTAGACATATGGAGAATGAGAGGCATTCCCTGGCAATTAAGAGGGAGGCAAATTTAAAGAAAGATTTCAACAACATCACTGGGAGACAAATCATATTTATTTGTATTACAATCGATTGAACCACAAAAGAAAATGAAAAATGTTTGGTTTGCAGATTCGGGTGCTACAGATCATATGACGTTTCAGAGAGAATTATTTAAAAATTACGTGCCATATTCCAAAAGAACATATAAAGTTCAAGTAGGTGACGTAGCCTTAGAGTTGAAGGAATCGGTGATATCGAGGTACAAGTATCAAACGTAAATAAACATCATTCAATTCATATTATCAAGAATGTGTTATTGCCACCAGAACTTGATAAAAATTGTATATCAGTTTCAAAAGCAACTGAGAAGGGTATAAGTGTAATTTTTGAAGAAGATGCAGATCGAGTAAGTTTTAAAAAATATGGAAGAGTGATTGTGGATGGTATAAGAGTTCACCGTTTGTATAAAATGAATTTGGAATCAGTGAATATTGTCGATTTAAACGTCGCTATATCAGGGTCCTTAATGTTGTGGCTTGAACGTTTTGGCCACGTAAATTTTAAAACGCTAAACGATATGTGTAATAAGGGTACCGTAAATGATTTGAAAATACACAAACTATCCGACCAGACTCCATTTTGTCAGGGGTGTGCATACGATAAACAACATCGTCAGAAGGTCAGACATGAGGCATTGCATGTTGATTTGTATGGAAAAATGAGTAAATCTTCAGTCGGTGGTTCGAATTATTGTATGTTGCTAAAATATGATTTTTCGAGATATTGCTTTACTTATTTTCTCAGACGTATTAGAGAATTTGATGAAATTTTATGCTGAAGTACAACCTGATGGTCACCTAATTAAAAGACTAAGATCAGATGGTGGACTCGAATTTTGTAATGAAGGTGTAAGACGTTTTTTAATAGAAAAAGGTATTAAACATGAAATATCAACTGCTAGAGCACCTGAACAAAATGGTTTCATTATAAGCAAAATCACACGATTATAGAATGTGCTAAAGCAATGCTACATGTAAAACAGCTGCCTATATACTTGTGGGCAGAAGCAACGCATACTGCTGTATATGTATATAAAAAAAAGAACAGCATCTGATGTGATCGGAGGATCAACTCCTTATGAAAAGTGGTTCGGAGTAAAGAAATCAGTGGGCCATTTAGGATTTTTGGTAGCGAAGTCTACGTACATGTACCAAAAGAACAACGAACTAAATGGAAAAATTATCTATAAAATGTTTAATGATTCGATACTATGATGAGAGCAAGGCATACGGAATATACAATCCAATGAGAAAGCAAGTGCTGATTCGAAGAGATGTTTTATTTGACGAAAATCGAGAGAGGTTACATAAATTAATTGAAGTGAAATCAGATGTAATAGGACCAAATAATATAAAAGAGAGAGATGATGTTTTGAAAGAGAAAGTGAGTAACGTTGAGAGAAAGTACAAAAATCTGAGATTACCTATACTAAGAAGTCCATATAACACTCGTAAAAAATCCAAATCAAAGGAGGACGAAGAAGAAACAGCAACAACAGCTGAAATATACGTGGCACAGTTGGATCCAGTCACTTTGGAAGAAGCTATATGCGATCCAGACTCGAAGAAATGGGTGGTAGCAATAAATGAGGAAATTTATGCACTTCTGAAAAATAATACTTGAGATTTAGTACAGTGTACAAAGGATATGTACGTTTTAAGTAATCGTTGGATTTTTAAGCGTATATATAACGCAAATGGCAGTATCGACAAATGTAAAGTAGTAGGATGGTGTTCTCAAAAATTTGGCGTCGACTACAAGGAAATATTTGCACCAGTTGTACGCTATGAATCAGTTAGAACAATATTAGCACTCGCTTCATCCGAAGATATGGATATATATCAATTCGATGTTAAAACTGAATTCCTACATGGAGATTTAGAGGAAAGAATATATATGGAAAAACCTTACGGTTTTGAGGACGATGATGGTGTGTGCTATTTAAGAAAAGGATTGTACGGACTGGACCAAGCTTCCAGGCAATGGAACAAAAAGATAGAAAGTCGGATTTTTATTAAGCCATGGTTTCAAACAAACTTTATGTAAAGGGTTATCCATTTTGCAAGCATCGATTCTTTTGAGGTAATTTTCGACCACTTTTTGACACATATTGGGCGGTATCTCAGCCATAACGTGACGAATGTTGGTTTTTAGGTGCTCAAGAGTTAAAGGTTTATCTGCATAAACACGGTCTTTCGCGTAGACCCACAAAAAAAAGTCAAGCGGTGTCAAATCGCATGATCTTGGTGGCCACTTGATATCGCCACGACGAGAAATTACGCGGCCAGAAAATTTCTCTTGCAATAAAGCCATATTCGCTCGAGTTGTGTGGCATGTGGCACCGTCTTGTTGAAACCACATATTCTCTAAGTCGTATTCTTCAATAAAAAAAAAAAAAAATAAATATGTGGCACTTAAAGCCCCAAAGGGCTCATTGGCCGAGCTTCTCTTCCATTACTGTTGTGGTTCTTAAATTTGGACAGTATTAGAAGGGACCTACTTATTTTAACCGGTTCCGAACGGCAGAACACTTGTGCCATCACTTTTTCTGAGCTTTGTCACAGAGTTCTTTTAGAAGCTTTTTCATGGCAAGTTGTTACTGTCGGAAGAATTGCCAATTGCTTGCCGACAGGTGGGTACCATTCGAAAGAAAAATCTTATCGATATTAAATTTGTTATGCATCAGCCGGGGATTGAACCGCGACCTACAGATCAGAAGGCGAACACACTAACCACTGAGCTACGGCACCCACTCGTATTCTTCAATAGCAGGCAAAAAAAAGTCGGTTATCATATGACCATAACGCTCCGAATTGACGGTGACAGTCGTTCCATCGTCGTTTTCGAAGAAGTAAGATCCAATCACACCTCT
This sequence comes from Megamerina dolium, assembly GCA_963854835.1. Lineage (NCBI taxonomy): Eukaryota > Metazoa > Arthropoda > Insecta > Diptera > Megamerinidae > Megamerina > Megamerina dolium. The sequence goes on along the minus strand of OY978526.1, from coordinate 50,127,965 downwards.
GGACCAAAGAGCGCACTAAGCAGTGACTTTTTGTGGATGTAGTGGCCTCTCTTCAATTACTTGAGGATTCTCAGAACCCCAAATACGACAATTTTGTATGTTAACATACCCACCGAGTGAGAAATGTGCTTCGTCGCTGAAGAAAATTTTGTTCGAAAAATCGCCGTCCACAGCCTGTTGTTCAAGCACCCATTCGACGTATCTACGACGTTGTGAATGGTCAGTTGGCTTCAGTTGTTGTGTGAGCTGGAATTTATATGGATGTAGGTGTAGATCCAAATGCAAAATTATGGTGTATTTTGCATGTGCCGTAAGACAGTCCTAATTCCTGAGAACGACGAGGAATCGACACATTCGGGTCTTCGGCAACACTTTCACTTACAGCAGCGATATTTTCGGTGGTACGAGCGAAACGATGATGCATAGGCCTTACAATATCTGTAACCGATCCAGTCTCTTCATATTTCTTCACAATTTTGCCAATTGCTTGCGTAGTTGGACGATTATGTAAACCATAATCTCCTCTTAAAGCACGATATGTGGCTGTGGCAGAATCACCATTTTTGTAGTAGGTTTTTACAATTTTAATGCGTTGTGCGATAGTTAAGCGATCCATTTTCGCAAATGTCAGATTTTGAACTGAAAAAGAAACAAATTGTTTTAACAACTCAGTTTGGCAGATGTCGAATTCTAGCCCCATACTTTTGAAACCGCGAAATGGATAACCCTTTATAATTCTAAAAATCGTTTGATTTTCTTAGTCCTGTATGTTGATGATGGATTAATATGTGGAAATAATTATGGTTTTATGCGAAATATATTGACTGATCTGAACAATTTGAGATTACGTTGAAAGAAGCTGAATTTTTCGTAGAAATACAAATTAAGAAACTTAAAGAGGAGAGAAAACTTAAAAGCGTATACATTAATAAAATTTTAGATAGATTTAATCATAATGAGTGTAGATCAGCATCTATACCAGCTGAACCACGCTTACAATTGGGTCGCTTATGTTTTTGATGATGTGTACTAGGCCATATATTGCATATGTAGTTGATGTTCTTAGTCGATATGTTGAAAAACCAGGCAACATACACTGGCAATGCGTTAAATGAGTATCTAAATATTTAAATAATAAGGGAACTGTAAACCGCGGATTAACTTTTGATATTGGATTCTGCTAATAATAATTGCAACACTTATTTTATACAACTATATACAGCAAAAAGTTATTTAATCAACTCTGTTTACAATCAATTATTTACAATAACTCTTTTAATGTACTTGCAACTTTTGCCTCTGACACTGTATCGATGTTTGCACAATCACGTTCGTAATTAGATTGATTTGCATTTGTCAACACTGGCTCTATTTATACTCTGTAGACAACACTCCAGAAACTTTTTTTATCGTAGTCGAGATTCATCTCTTTCTTTCTCGTTGGCGTGTTCTGGTTATCGCCTATTTCTCTTTGTTGACATTTGTTTCGATGGTGCCAATATTCGTGTCACTCACAATAATGTCATTTACAATAGTGATGAGTAACCAACCATCGATACTCGTTACACTGCCCTCCTTTTTGATTTGGAATGGGGTATACTTCAGGCCACTTACTGAAGCAATCTATAACCACCAGAACGTACTTGTTTCCTGAGTTGCTTATTGGAAATGGTCCAGCTATGTCCATAACAATTCGTTCAAATGGAGCACCCACGGTATATTGGTGCATCTTACCTCGACTTTTCTTATTAGGACCTTTGGCCATTGTACATCGCTTACACTTCTGAATCCAATCAGCGACACGGTCATGACATCCAACACAATAAAATCGTTTCTTTATTTTATCGACGGTTTTAGTGATTCTCAAATCCCCTCCACTGAAAGCATTGTGATACTCAGCTATCATTTCATTTATTCTTGCCTTGGGTACCACTACAAGATCATTAGTGATTTTTCCATCTTCACTTTCCCATGCTCGGAACAAACATCCGTCTCGTAAGTGCATTCTTTGCCACTGCGCCCAGTATGCCTTTGCTATTGGACTCTCATTAGCCATTACTTGCCAATCTGGACGTATGCCCTGATCCTTGTATTCCATAATCTTTACGAGATCTGGGTCGTTCCGCTGATCTTCTTGCAATCGTTCGGTGGTCCATGACTCTTCCAGCAATATATTCGTAAGTCGTATGTCGACAATGTACTCCTTGCTTTCCACTCGAGAACAATGTTTACATTTCATTTTGCAAGGACGACGAGATTCAGCATGATGTCCTCCTTTACGATGCTCGATAGTAAATCATAACTATGCAGCCTTTCAATCCAGTGCACCATTTGTCCCTCTGGCTTTTTAAATTGTAATAACCACCTTAGCGCTGCGTGGTAAGTTCGTAGATGAAATAACTGATCATACAAGTATTTATGGAAATACTTTACACATTCTAGTATTGCGAGCAACTCTCTTCGAGTAACACAGTAGTTTATTTTTGGCTTCGACAGAATTTGACTGCAGTATGCTATTACTTTTTCTTGCCCATCTATGATGTGAGAGAGCACACCACCTATTCCATAGCCACCCGCATCTGTGTCCAACACAAACTTTTGACCAGGTACTGGATACGCTAATACTGGTTCTGAACAGTGTTTCTTTCAGTTGTTCGAATACTTTCTGTTGGTCCTCGCCCCACACAAATGGTTTGTGATTTCTTCCTCCTCGTCGGTATGTACTCCTTCTGTTGTTACTTTATGACCAAGATATTTAACTTCTCGCCTGAAGAGTGAACATTTTTTCATATTCAGCTTAAGCCCAGCTGATTGTATACGCTCAAATATTTCTTTCAACTTTTCCAGATGGTCGTTAAATTCTTTTCCCATCACGATAATGTCATGGAGGTACACCAATCACGTTTTCCACTGTAGTCCTCTGAGTATACGCTCCATCAAACGTTCGAAAGTAGCTGGTGCTATGGCTGGTGGTTGCCATAGCCCATCGCCAATACTGAAAGCTGTCTTCTCTTTGTCCTTCTTAACAAGTTCCACTTACCAGTAGCCACTTTGCAGACCAAGAGTTGAGAACCATTTCGCACCAGATAGTGTGTCCAGAGTGTCATCAATTCATGTTCCCACGTACAATTTCCAATAGATACTCGCTTCATTATCTTACCCAGAATTTGTGAATCCTCACGCGTTGCTGTACGCAATTTTATTCCCATTGAAGGCTCAAACCTCTTTACCAAATCGCTCTTGATTATAGAATGTGATGCACCAATATCCAGGGTTAACATGAATTCCATATTGTCCAATTTTCCATCAATAGTCAAGCTGCTTGGCACACGCTGTAGTTGTGAAATGTGAATGATGGGACAACCCCCTGTTGGAGTCAGTTCACGGCCTGCTAAATTGGCTCGAGTTAGTTTAACGATGGATTTGTGTTAGTGGAGCGATCGCTGTCCACCTTATTCTCCTTCCTTTGTCTTCCTGGAGAATTCGATCTTGATCGCTTTCGTCGTAGCAGGCAGTCACGCGCCATGTGTCCTGGCTTGTCGCAAATAAAGCACTTACCAGTAAATTTGATTTCGCCTCGACATGTTGTTCTTCCTTCATGCTGCATTACTGACTTAACTGCCTGACACACTGCTTCAACTTTCTGCCTCTAGTTGGCGTACACGTGACACTGGTCGACACATTAAACTGGCGGCTTCATACGTCAAGGCACTACTGACTGTTTCGGCATATGTATTCCTGGGTGACATGACTAGGGCACGCTTTGTCTCTCCATCACCTATGCCATCTATGAATGCCTCTATTTTTATTTTTTCGACGAACTCTTCCGAATTACCGGAGAACGCTAGATGACATAAGCGCTCAATATCGGAAGCTATTTCCTGAAGGCTCTCATTACTCCGTTGCACTCGCGATATTAATTCTACTCTATGCAATTGGCTCTTATATTAATTTCCATATTTCCGCTGGAGTGTGTCCATCAGTGATTGATAGCTACCACGATCTTTCTCTGGAACCATTGTAACACTTCGGAAGCATTGCCGTTTAATGCGACTTTTAAAGCAACGGTCTTGTCGCTATCATCCCATTGATTCTTCGATGTTGTTGTCTCAAATTAAAGTTTGAAGATGTTCAATGGTGTGGTTCCATCAAATGTTGGTGGCTTTAGTTTAATTGTACTTGATTCTCTAATCACTGATGTAGATGGTCCGTTTATTTTTAATTGACTGAGTTCGTGCTCTAAGTTCTTAAACTTATCTTCCCAGTAGCCGACATTAATACCCTTAGCCTCAGCCTCACCAGCAGTTCCGCTTTTGCACCTGATGATAGATTTATCTCTACCAACAGATTTTTAATCTGGTACACTTTTAGTTGGTCAATTTTCGCCATCTTTACAGATTTCCACTCCAGATACCAATTGTTACGTTTTTATTTTGTGAGCGATTAATTCTATTTGAATTAACCTTCTTCGATCACTGGATTCTGTTAATAATAACTGCAACACTTTTTTTTTACAACTATATACAGCAACATTTAATTTAATCAACTCCGTTTACAATCACCTATTTACAATAATCGTAACTCTTTTAATGTACTTGCAACTTTTTTCTCTGACACTGTATCGATTTTTGCGCAATCAAGATCGGGATTAGATTGATTTGCATTTATCAACACTGGCTCTATTTATACTCTGTTGTCAACACTCCAGAATTTTCCTTTATCGTAGTCGAGATTCATCTTTTTCTTTCTCGTTGGCGTGTTCTGGTTATCGCCTATTTCTTTTTGTTGACATCCGTTTCGATGCTGCCAATATTCGTGTCATTAACAATAGTGTCAGTCACAATACTGATGAGTAACCAACCATCGATTCTCGTTACAATATTAATATTACTTATAATTTTGGAATGCCAGAGTATTGAGGCAACTGAGTTGCAATTGGGTGTGAAAAAGCTGACAAAGCACTTTCCCACGTGTACGCCAACTAGAGGCAGAAAATTGAAGCATTGTGTCAGGCAGTTATGTCAGTAGTGCAGCCTTAAGGAAGAACAACAGGTCGAGGCAAAATCAAATTTACTGGTAAGTGCTTTATTTGCGACAAGCCAGGACACATGGCGCGTGACTGCCTGCTACGACGAAAGCGATCAAGATCGAATTCTCCAGGAAGACAAAAGGAATAAGGTGGACAGCGATCGCTCCACTAACACAAATCCATCGTTAAACTAAATCGAGTCAGTTTAGCAGGGTGTTGCCCCATCATTCACATTTCACAACTACAGCGTGTGCCAAGAAGCTTGACTATTGATGGAAAACTGGACAATATATAGTTCATGTTAATCCTAGATACTGGTGCAACACATTCTATAATCAAGAGCGATTTGGTGAAGAGGTTCAACCCGATACTAGGAATAAAATTGCGTACGGCAACAGGTGAGGATGCACAAATTCTGGGTAAGATAAAGAAACGAGTATCTATTGGAAATTGTACGTGGGAACATGAATTCATTGTAGCCGACATCATCGATGACATAATAATTGGTGTTGATTTTATGATTGACAATGGGTTTACGTTAAATTTAAATCAACGGATACTACGCTATGCAAATGTCGAGTTACCATTGAACATCGGCTACAAGCGTAGTGGTCACATCAAACGAGTACTGGCATGTCAACGGCAAAGGGTTCCAGCGAAATCAGAAGCGGTGGTTTGGGCACAGATGAATGTGGATGATGGGACAGGCAAGTTGTGGTTAGTGAAAGCAGATAAAGAAGTACAAAATAAAAACACCATACTTGGTAGGACGTTAGTGAAACCTAAAGAAATGCGAATGGTACCGGTGCGAATATTAAATCCAACTAATACATCTACAGTTGTGAAGAAAGGAATGGTGATTGGTCATTGCCGATATGGCGCAAGTCGCTCCAAGTGCGCCCTTTAAACTTTGCTCTTTTATTCCAGGCACGTTGAATACGATACACTACGTCATTTATCTTTGCTATAATCTCATATGGTCCTTCCCAATGAGTCTGCAGTTTCGGGGACAGGCCTTTGTTTCGTAGTGGATTATGAAGCATTATAAAGATATAGATATATATTGGATCTACAACCTAATTCGTGCGGGTTGCTAAGAGATGGCGTAACTTGATTATTATTCCATCGTTCCAATATTCCGAACATGCGTTGGAAAGCTACTGTCATTGTGCGTCTTTCTCAGTATATGTCATTCATTAGAAGCGTAAACAACAATAATTTTTTTTAACTCAAATATGTCGAGCTTTGTGCCTGAAAGAGTGTTTTTGCGGGGAGTTCTTCTTCATTACTTTAATATGAAGAAAACTGCTGCCGAAAGTCATCGTATTTTGGTGGAAGTTTATGGTGAACATGCTCTAGCTGAGCGAACGTGCCAAATGTGGTTTTCACGATTTAAAAGTGGTAATTTTGGCTTGGAAGACGAAGAACGTTCTGGGCAGCCAAAAAAGTTTGAAGATCAAGAACTTGAAGCATTACTCGATGAAAATTGTTGCCATACACAAGGAGAGCTTGCAGAATCTTTGGGAGTCACTCAAGCAGCCATTTCAAAACGTTTAAAAGCAACCAAATTCAATCAAAAGCAAGGAAATTGGGTGCCACATGAACTGAAGCCGCTGAAATGCTGCTGAACGCCACAAAAATAAGTAATTTTTGCACAGAAATATTCGGAGAGGACAAAAAATCAAAGTGAAAGTGTGTACAAGTTACTTGTGCATTATAGTGAATTGGAGAAGACACAATATCGTCAATCAATGTGATTTGGAATTGGAAGTCGACAAATTTTTGAAATCGATCGTTTATAAATATAATCCATTTTTAGTGCGTATTGTCACGACTCGAACCAATTTGTCTACTCCTGGATGCAACGCCACAATACGACCTAGCAACCATTCATTTGGTGGTAATCGGTCATCTTTGACCAAGACCAATTCGTTAAGTTTTAGATTCGGTTTTGGATTGTACCATTTCGGCCTTGCTCGTAGATGTGAGAGCCAATCAAAAGACCACTTTAACCAGAATTGGTGTACCATTCTTTGAACTTCCCAATAGTGTTTGCGGATGGAAGTAGGCGCAAAACAGGTTCCGGCGCAGACAGCAACGAGTCCCCAATTAGAAAATGCCTAGGAGTGAGCACCAACAAATCATTTGTATCAGGTGTTAAGGGACAAAGTGGTCTGGAATTTAGACATAATTCGATGCGTGCTAGCACTGTCGATAATTCTTCGTACGACAGCCGGATACCACCGATTGTTCGCTTTAAATGATGTTTTACAGATCTTGTGTTGGCTTCCCATATCACACCAAACTTAGGAGAATGAGGTGGATTGAAATGCCATTGAATATTTTGGGTAGTCAACCTTGGTATAATATCACTCTTCATGGCATCAATGAATCGATTTTTGTTGGTTTGTAGGACTGAATCCGCTCCAATGAAGTTTGTGCCGCAGTCGCTATACATGTTGTAGTGCCAATAAAAAATCGTCTGTAGACATTCCTGTAACTGCTTCGAGATGTACCGCTTTAGTGGCTAGACAAATAAATAGAACAATGTATCCTTTATATATGATAGTGCCAGGCCTTTAATTCGATGTGTAATCCACACCAGTTGCTAAAAACGGTCGAGCTGGTGGTGTTATACGATGAGGAGGCAGATTGCTCATAAGCTGCACTGAACTTCTTAGATTTGCACGGAAGCAAATAATACATTTTTGGGTGTGATGTTGCACTGTCCGCCTCGAATTTAATATCCAGAAATTTTGGCGAAGCTGGCAGAGGGTTAGCTGTATGCCCCCGTGCAATGTGGTTCTGTGTGCAGTGTCAATAACCAACTGCGAAAAATGATGATCGTTGGGTAATATCATAGGATGAAGGTAGTGTGGCTAGCGAGTTTGCTTTTATTTGGCTGTGGCATTTTGGAACGAATGAGGCGAATTTCTTTGCTGAACACCTCCTGTTGTATCCAACGAACTGGTTGGAGAAGACTTCTCTGCTATTCACTAGTGGTAATTGGTCCGAAGATACGGCCGGCGCGGTTGGATGCGCGCAAATTGTGGCAAAACCGTAGGATTAGTGCCACAATGTGAAGAAGTCGAGTTAAGGATGAGTATTTTTTTAAAAGAGACTCACTTTGATTGGATACTTGTACTTGAACCTGTGGTGTTTTTTCTTCGGTTAAAGCATAGTCTATGTCTTTGGTGTAACTGTTGCGTTTAGGCCAGGTTGGTTTTGGTTGCTTGAGCCATAACGGGCCTGTCTACCACAAATCAAAGCTAGATAGTTGCGTTGGAGACATACCTCGTGTAGCGCAGTCTGCTGGATTATCATTCGAGCGGACGTGGATCCATTGTTCCGGTATGGTACTTGTCAGAATCTTTCCGATTCTATTTTTGACGAATGTTTTCCACCGATTTAGGTCACCATAAATCCAATGAAGAACGACTGTGGCATCTGTCCAGTAGAATGTGGAAACGTCATCATTAATAACACGTAGATGCCTTTTTACCCAGTTCGTTAAAGTAATAGCTAATACAGCTGCACAAAGCTCTATGCGAGGAATAGTGAGTGGATTAGATGGTGTAACCTTGCTTTTAGCAGTTAAAAGGTGAACGTAAATTTGATCTCCGGTATGAATGCGCAGTTAAATAGCTGCTACATAGGCCTATGAAGAACCGTCACAGAAAGCGTACAATTCCATGGAGTGATTTTGGTGAGGAACATAATTAAACCACCGTGAAATTGAGATATCTCTGACGTTAGGTAGATCTGTGATGAATTGCTGACAGCGTGTTGAAAGTACTTCGGGCAATGGTTCGTCCCAATGGTCTGAACGAATTATCTTCGCCGTCCTAACGCCTTTTAGCAGAATTTTGGCCACGACCACAACTGGAGCAATCAACCCCAATGGATCAAAAAAGCAAGCAATGGTTGACAATACTGTTCGCTTTGTAAAGATATTGTTAATTTTGAAATTTATTTTACATACCAAGAGTTTTAAGTGCTTCATGAGTATTCAAACGAAGAATGTCGCTGTGTATTTGAAATTCTGCAGGAATTGATTTTAATATGTGTGTTGAATTGCTGGACCACTTCCGTAATTCCATGCCAGCAGAACGCAATGGAAGGATTAGTTGGTTTTGCATTAGTAGTGCCTCCTGTATCGAATGACTGCCTGTTTGTACGTCGTCCACATACATGTCGTGACGAAGCATATGAGCTGCAAGTGGAAAGCGATGTTTTTCATCTTCTGCGATCTGATGTAGGATTCGAATAGCTGTGTACGGATCCGATGCTGTACCAAATGTGACTGTCTTGAGGTAATACTGCTGTATTTTCCCATTTTATCTCTCCACAAGATTCGTTGATACTGAGAGTAATCCAGATGCATATCAATGCACCGGTACATCTTCTGAATGTCTGCGGTAAATACATATTTTTGTGTTCTCCAATTAAGAAGAACACTTGACAAATAATTTAACAGTGGGGGAACAACACATAAAAGGTGATTAAGGGAACGACCATTCGATGTTTTGCAAGAGTCATCATAAACGATACGGACTTTCATGGTTAAATTGTCTTCCTTAACCACCGCATGATGGGGCAATACATATGATGTGAGGTGGTGTAGACACAATGTTGTTTTTCGGTGGTGTTGGCTGGAGTAATTTGGTTGAGACGAAAATAATCCTCGATGCCATCGGTATATTGCTTTTGTAAGTGTGCATCTCGTTGAAAGTGGCGTTCGAGTTGATAAAAACGATTTAGAGCAATTTGTCGAGATCTACCTAAGGTTGCGTAGAGTCGTACAAACATCTAGGAGGTAATCTAACCAAGTATTTACCATTGGATTGACGAGAATGTTTTTTCTGAAAAAACTCTTCACACCATTGATCTTTATCAGACAGTGCTAATTCTTCGGGAACCTGTTCCAATTCATAGAATTTGTGTACAAGCTTCTCCAGCTCGAGTCTACTATTATGACAACGCAAGGTGACGGTGTTCGTTTGTATTGACCCAGACTGGCTTGATAAAATCCAACCGAGCTGTGTGTTTTGGGCAACGGGTTGATCTGGTTTACCAATTTTAATTTGTGGTAGAATGATGTGTGCGAACATATCACCGCCTAATATTAAGTCGATCTTCTTAGGTTGATAGTATGCTTACGAATCTTGACTCATTGTATATGTTGTTCCCCACTCCGCAGATATCCGTTGAAGTTGATCTATGTTTTAGTCCTAATCGCTGCGCTGCATGTTCCGATATTATAGTGCCTTCAGAGCCTTGGTCTATGAGTGCATGAACCAGCGGTGATTGACCAGTGTCATCGTTAACTAGTTCCACTCTAGCCGTTGCCAGAAGGACTCTTCGAAATGTATTGTCCTTGCTGTGGTTGACAGGCAATATGGTGTGGGAAAATGCGATGGCATGCGCATTCAAAGCATTGTTCTGAGTATGAGCAGTAACCGATGATGAAGGGCATACGAAGGCCCTTTGGATTTTCTTGTGATGTAACATTGAGTGGTGTGAAGGACTGTGAATATGAGGTCTTTGATTTGATAGGAAAGTGAAGCAATGTGTTGTGCCTTTGGACACATTGTAGACAATTTCTAGTGCTAGTGCACTGGGAAAGCGTATGCGATTTACTTAGACAATTCAAGCAGAGTTTAGCTTTATCCATAATGACTTTCTTTTTGTGACAGGACTTCGAAAGTTAGTTTGGGCAGCGGTGAATGATATGCATATTCAGAGTACGCAAGAGTCACCCATATTAGGTTTAGGTTGTGTGGTTACATGAAAGCTCTTGTTTTCGTTTCGAGCTATGTTATGAGAACATTGTTTGACAGATTTGAAATTTGAGCCCGAACCGTATTTTGCAGCATCTCCATTTCGCTTCAATGGAAGTGTGTGTGTGTGTGTGTGATAGTACGATTTTCAATTGCATAGTGAATAAACGTATATTCAAAAATGATTCCAAATCGGAGAATGTAGATATTTCGGAACTGTTACCCAGATGTCATTCCCATGCCTCATGAGTTTCCTTTGGAAGCTTGGTTGACAAGTAATGCGCCATCCAATGATCGCAGTGCTCAATTGGAATATTCAAACGTTTGAATTCATTTACACACACATTTGCGATGTTCAACATCTCTTTGATGTCACTTGACCGCTCTTTGACAAGGATTGGTAAGCAATAGAGTGCATTCATGTGGTGCATGAACAATATTATAGGGTTGTTGCAGCGTTTAATAAGCATTTTCCATGCCATTCATAATTAACTTCAGTTAAAAGCATTTGTTGGATATCAACGTCGCGTTGAGGAAACAATGACTTCTTCAAATAGTGAAATTTTTCAATTGCATTTGAGTCCAGATTTAAGTGCACCAAAGTTTTAAAAGCATCGTAGAAACTTGGCCAATCCGTAAATGTTCCAGAAAAGGAAGGTACTGGTAAATGTGGAAATTTGACTGAAGAAGGATTTCGTTGCAATTGCTATATAGAATGTTCTTGTTGTTCCTTTTGAATGTGCTCCAATGGATACATTTCAGCTTGGCGTTGAGTGAGTGTACAATGTGCCTCTAAATAAAGTCCGTCGAAAGCAGAATACATATCTTCAAGAAAGTACTTTGTCTCCCGTTTAGCGTCAGAACAGACAAATTCTTTATGGTCGTTACGGAATTCGGTACGAAGCTCATCGATCATTTTAAATCTTTGCAGAAAATACGGTCTTGTCTTACGCGACGTAGCATCCTGCTTAAAATTGATTTGAATCTTGGATAGATTGCTTAGTCGATCTCGCTGCAATTTTACTAATGTGTCGATTGACTGTACCGTGTCCTCCCCATTCTCACTCATTTTTAACAACGATAAATTTTCAATTAAATTACAATTTGTAAATTTTTTATGATTTTATTTTTCGTTTATGCTTGTACACACTCACCTGAATATTCCAGAATGTCGCTGCGTGGTGTTATTTCGTCATAAACGTTGTTTGATTTTCGCAATGTTCGCTGCTCTAGGCTTTGTTGTCTGACTATGTTGATTGTAATTAGTAGTGGTGATCGGTCCAATGCAATGATGTGCTAGCCAGTTGAGTACGATACTGTGCAGTATGCTAGCAAAATAGACAAGTTAAAGTCCAGCTGTTAAATCGTAATTGCAACAAATTGTGTGTAGATTGAATTTATGCAGGCTGTACTGAGATGAGTTTGAACTGCTTGTGTACAGTTGAATCGAATGACTTCACTGAAGAACCCCCGAGCCTGGTGTAGGCTCACCATTGCTTATAGCACAAACACAAGTCCTCATATAAAGGCCGTAAATCAATCAACATTAACAACAATAAAATGAAAATGTCGACGATTAGCAGAATTGGAAAAAATACAAATTAATGATTGTTCATTTTTGAGAAAAATGAAAGTAATTATCTTTAATATAAATTAAAAAATTAATTAATTAATAATTATCTATGATTTAACGTATTATAGCCTAGACAGACGGCAGCCTAATTCCGGATTACCGAGTTAATTCGAATTAACTCGGGCATTAATTGCAGCTAATCCGCATAAACTCTATGAGTTAATTCTCAAAATAAAAGAGGATTAGGGCAATTTGCGATGGCAACACTGCTGAAAATTGTCTGTTGTGAATTTTTCTCCATCCATTTTACAAAATATTAGGTGTGTTCGCTAACAAAAAACTTTCAAGATTTGTTTACAGTTTTCAACATGAAAAGTGTTGGCGAACAAATAAATCCAGCTGTCAATTACGAACGGTGAATGTCAATTTACAAGTTTCTGATAGTTTTCAGTTCACGTACTTCTTGTAGATTTTCTCATATCGAGAGTGATAGATGACAGAAATTGATAGTGATAGTAATGTAAGTGGACAGACCTAATAAAACAGCAATCAGCCGTTTAGTTAATCCGCAATATTGCCGTCTGTCAGGTTATTATTTTATTCGGATTAAGTGCGCCGGTAATCCGGAATTAGGCTGCCGTCTGTCTAGGCTATTACAGAACAAAAGCATGTACAACGGAGTTGCAATTGAAACTGTATAGTTTCATCTGCTCATTTAGACGATGAAATCATTGCATAATTTTTTATGAGACGCATAAAACATTTTTCATGCAAATATATGACAGTTGATTTACGAGCGTATAATTTTATAAGGAAAACGCGGTTTTTATACGATTGCATGAATCCCACCAATATTTTTGTTTATACATTATTAATAAAAGTGAAACATTTATTAAATAACAAAAAACGACTTGATAAATATCATCATCTTTTACTTCGTTAAAATCTACCACTAAATTTTAGAATCTACCACAATTTTTTAGCTTCATCTACCTCTAAAATTTTTTTTACAGTACGAACACTGTTCGTAATTAACAAACAAAGAAATTCACATGTCGCCGAGAAAATGTTTTGTGCCTAAATGCGGACAAAAGCAAAAACAGTACCATGCGCCGGATAATCAAACAGCAACCATGTATGCTTCGTGCTCTGCCAGCATTTGATAATGGTTTTGCTTTTATGCTTTTGCCAACAATAATAGAAAAGAAGGTTGCACCCATCAGAGAAGATTTTTCTAGATATGACCTTACAATAGTTCAACTGCGAGTGATGACAAAAAAGCGAACAAATTGAAAAGAAAAATATATAGTATAATTAATTAGGTAGTGTAAAAATAACTATGTATCAAAATATCAATGAAAGAGGAATGTCAAATTCTGAACAGGCAATGTCAAAATTATTAACCCTCTGGTTGAGTACAAAATTATCAGTTTTTATTTTAAATTTTTTAAAGGGAGACAATGGACTTTAACAAAATTTTTGATTATTTTAATGATTGTAACATTTAACAAAATATTTACAATTTGATGTAATTAGTAACAAGCGAAAAGAAAGAAAAATCATATACATGTGAGATGTTTGGCCCTTATATACAACCAGTGGGTTATTGTAACAAAATATTTTTGAATTTTTCACTTCGATAAATTTCACAAAGCTCTCTTTTGTTTTTCTTCTATACACTTATTTTAAAATGAGGGCATAAAAATTCCTATCTCGAATTGTCTTACTTTGTTAATTATAAATATACATATAATTTATTAACTATATAAACAATGCGGAATAATGAATGAATAATTCAACTCTTGGAAATACTGTGACGTAATATTCTGTCAAATTCACTGAGAACATATTTTAACACTGAGTGTTAAAATATGGGCGCAACCTTATTATTCTGTCTTCCGTGTTCTTTCGCATAATATGCACCTTAATCGTTATTATGTCCTTTTTTGTCGTTTAGCTTCGAAATTTAGGATTTAGTTACGTGGCTTTATTCTGGCCCTTTCTTATTTTCAAACCAGCTTTTTTTAAGGATAATCCTCCACCCATACAATACAAGATGTTGTATAAATTCAGTGAAGCCCTGTGTAACAAACCGAAGATAATTTTTTTATGAGAATTATCATCTAGCAGCATCACATTTGGTCCAACATATTTGCCGCCATTTGTAGTGGCGCTTGAAGCCGATACAATGGACACAGTATTTTTCTTACTCGCGTTAATATACTTGGTTCTATTAATTTCTCAATACGCCATCTACCGGTGCACAGTTCAAATCATACTGATCATACGGTAAATATATTAACCGCTGTACTTAAACTCTCATTAGACCATTTGACTAATACCTGAGTAGATAGTGATATATTGGAAATTTAATGTTATATTTTTTTTTTGTTGGGACTTTGACAGGTATAAAAGCAGAATCGCAGAGCAAAAACGGGACAGACATACAGAAAAATTAGAGAGTCAAGTGGACATCTAGGCATACGAAAAGTTGCCAAATAAAAAAACAAGCTAGAATATAGTATAAACGATGATCACGAGAAAGGTCATACGGTATTAAGAGACCCGTACTGTTAAAGGGCTTTACCGTTAAAGCAAGAAAATTATAAAATTGTGGTGTCCCGGATAAAACTACTAAAAAGTTAAAAACAAACAAAAAAAAACACATATTTCGTCGATGCATTAACATTAAAAAGGAAAATACGTACAAATCAAAGACTTTGGTTAATGAACATATAAAGTATATATATATTTTTTTATTCGATTGTCGATAAAAAAAGTAAAGTTGTGTCTAAGTACGTGGATATAAAAGACATGTTTTAGTAAAAGTCTCCTTTATTTTCGTTAAAGTACCTATATTAAATAAAAAAAAAAAAATAATCACAGTAATATTAAAACGGACAAAAAGGGTTGGTACGCATAAAAGACATGTGTTAATTGACAAAGTTATGGTATGCCAAAAGACAAAAAAAAATCAGATAAAACTACTAAATCAGATAAAATCAGATAAAATCTAAATCACTAATCTTATCTACTCTTTATTTACTAAATCAGATAAAAGTCATGCAAAATTAAACGTCTAAACGTAAAAGAGACAAATTATAATATTCATAGACATGTTAAACTGAACAAATTCTAATCAGAAACGGGAATCCAGTGAAAGAATGTACAGTTACCATATTGGAATCGGCAACAATAATCATAGGTCGTTGACGGTAGTGAAAACCGCAACCAGTGGGTCCCGTTTGTAAAAAAGAAAAAAATGAGAATGTTAAATAATCTAAATAGTATAATTAGGAAATAAGTATCAGTGTTTTATTAATAATCTTTATAAAAAAAAATATACGTTGTCTTTAAATTAAATTTAGTGTAATGCTTGAGTGTTTTAGTACTAAAGTGCAAATTTTAAGTAAGATTTTCAATTTTATATATATTAATTTAGTTAAATTTTCAGCATAACCTATACCTACATAAAATAATAACATTTTTAAGGTAAACATTTTCCAATTTGTTGATTATTAAAATTGAAATTTATCCAATCATTTATTAATTTACTTTACCTTTTTAAATAATCACAAGAGCTATGCTACAAAGATGTGTTTAATTGTATTTTTGCTTATCTCTTGCTGTTATAAATATACATATTTAAAGACAATAAATAATTCTAGTGAAAATGTTGATATCTAGATAAAAGAATGAATTTTTGGTTTCTTGCGGACGTCAAGATTAAGATGTGAGAATTGGTAAGGTATCCTGCCACTAATTAGTTTTTTTTGGAACTTGCGGCTCATGGTAGGGTGGGCATACGCGTTGCACCAATATCTTGCAACAAACTTGCGCAACACACTTTGATACGCACTTCGCTCTAACCTCTTACTTTCTTTGTCTATATACATTTTCCTCTCCATCTCACTTTCTCTAGTTTTCATTGTATATATTTTCTTCTCTCTCTCTCTCTCTTCTTATCACTTTTAATCCGCTGCACGCGAATTACTTTTTTTAAAATAAATCTATAACATAATATCTGAAGGGATGCAACCACCCACTCCGATTGCGACGAGCTAGAGTTGGATAAATATCGTGTGCGTCAGCTTCCTCGCACATATTCATCATACCATCGTTACATGCTACACATTATCATTCTCTTATGTTAAATAGTCAGCTGTGTTGTGCGGAATATTTGTTTCTATTACAGGATATACAAGTAAAAAGTTCGAGTATATTGGACGACGAGATTGCAAATTGCAACCAAAACGTTGACCTTATTGCGCATTCGACAGGGCTACAGTACCTTTTAACACTGGAATACACCCACCTCATAAGGATGTTAGACTTCGGTGATATATATTTAAACAGTAGTTAATCCAATTCATCTGATGAACACAAAATAGTTATATATAATAATTAAACATTGTCTTGTGAATGTGAATGTGTCTCCCATGTAGATTCGAGCGCGTAATAACATGAAAACAATAACATTTTCAGCAAAAAAAACTAAAGATCTGAAACTGACTCCTGGCCAGAGAATTTCCATTTTCTATATGTATTTTCCCACACGCATTCTATCCGTGAGCTTACAACCTATTGTTGTTATTGCGTTACTCTCCGGCCATTTTTGCCTACAGGTCAGCGTTATCTTTTCACATATCCTTTCAACTTAAAATTGTAATGGTAAAAAGGTATGAAAAGTAGTTGTAATATATCAACATATATGCAATTAAAAACAATTAGTTTTACGGAATAATAAAATAAAATGCCAAATAAACACTAACTAAAATATTATAATTATGAAAAATCAGAAAACATTTATTTTGGTTTAGTGGTTTGTGTTCAGTACTATTATAAAAAGCCTATTTTTCCACCTGTGAAAATCGTAACACACCATTAATGGTGAATTTATTTTACTGCATTGTTGCATTCATATTAAAATTTATGCATAAATTTATAAAACTATTAAAATTTCTGCAAAATTAACGTATATATACTTGGGAAGTATGTTATTATATTTGCAAAAAAAGTATATTTTTTAGCATTTACTAGTTGTACATGTAAATAAGTTCGTATCTGTAAAATATTATTATAATTTTACAGTTAGAAACACAACCATGTGCATCATTAAATACATTTCACCATATATTTGACATTTCGTTGAAGTGTTTATATTTGTTTACTTGGATTTCGGTAAGTGTGCATATCTATTTATTTAATTACAAAGAAATGTATTGTATGTATTTATATTACAGATTTTGAAGTGCATTTACACAATTAATGTTGTTAAACACAATATCCGGCGATGTGACTAGACTAGAGACTAGAGATATGTTGGTGGTTTGAATAGATTATTTCAGTTTTTGATTGCTACAACAATATATTTGTTGTTGTTAGAAATACCAAATAAGAAATGATCTCCAAAATGAATATTTAGTCGACAGTCAGTTCTGGTTGTTGTTCGCTATAGCAATCACGCTGTTGTTACTAGCAAAACCTCGTTACCACCCAACAATTTAAATAGCTACAATCTCAGCAACCCAAAATTGGATTGGATAACAAGTGTTGATTTAGAGTTTTCTAATAAAGGGTTATCCATTTCGCGGTTTCAAAAGTATAGGGCTAGAATTCGACATCTGTCAAACTGAGTTGTGAAAACAATTTCTTTCTTTTTCAGTTCAAAGTCTGACATTTGCGAAAATGGATCGCTTAACTATTGCACAACGCATTAAAATTGTAAAAACCTACTACAAAAATGGTGATTCTGTCACAGCCACATATCGTGCTTTAAGAGGAGATTATGGTTTACATAATCGTCCAACTATGCAAGCAATTTGAAAAATTGTGAAGAAATATGAAGAGACTGGATCGGTTACAGATATTGTAAGGCCTGTGCATCATCGTTTCGCTCGTATCACCGAAAATATCGCTGCTGTAAGTGAAAGTGTTGCCGAAGACCCGAATGTGTCGATTCTTCGTCGTTCTCAGGAATTAGGACTGTCTTACGGCACATTATGGCATATTTTGCATTTGGATCTACACCTACATCCATATAATATCCAGCTCACACAACAACTGAAGCCAGATGACCATTCACAACGTCGTAGATACGACGAATGGGTGCTTGAACAACAGGCGGTGGACGGCGATTTTTCAAACAAAATTTTCTTCAGCGACGAAGCACATTTCTCACTCGGTGGGTATGTTAACAAACAAAATTGTCGTATTTGGGGTTCTGAGAATCGTCAAGTAATTGAAGAGAGGCCACTACATCCACAAAAAGTCACTGCTTGGTGCGCTCTTTGGTCCGGAGGTGTGATTGGACCTTACTTCTTCGAAAACGACGATGGAACGACTGTCACCGTCAATTCGGAGCGTTATGGTCATATGATAACCGACTTTTTTTTGCCTGCTATTGAAGAATACGACTTACAGAATATGTGGTTTCAACAAGACGATGCCACATGCCACACAACTCGAGCGAATATGGCTTTATTGCAAGAGAAATTTTCTGGCCGCGTAATTTCTCGTCGTGGCGATATCAAGTGGCCACCAAGATCATGCGATTTGACACCGCTTGACTTTTTTTTGTAGGGCTACGCGAAAGACCGTGTTTATGCAGATAAACCTTTAACTCTTGAGCACATAAAAACCAACATTCGTCACGTTATGGCTGAGATACCGCCCAATATGTGTCAAAAAGTGGTCGAAAATTACCTCAAAAGAATCGATGCTTGCAACAATTCGCGTGGTGGTCATTTCAATGATGTAGTATTTCACACATAATGTCAACGTTCAAACTTTATAATAAAAAAGAAATATCATGATAAAAAATATTTTATATGTGTTTTATTTACATTTACTTTTGAAATCGCAAAATGGATAACCCTTTATAATCAGTAACCAATTTTTCCTTTCAGCAGTAAAAAAAGGTGTTACAATCACAGCATTATTGATATTTATGTTTTTATTTTATTTTATTTTATTTTTTTTTTTTTGTCTTTTTTGTTTGCTTTCTATTTTTTTCACTCATTTTTGTATTTTTTTACACATCTGTGCACAATCTATTTCAGTGGAAAATTCAAATAGATGTGGTTTTAGTTACTGTCGGTTGTCGTTTAATGAAACTGGTGCTTCTGATGTCAAATACAGTTGTGAACATTTTTGGCGGGAATAAAACATGGTACGTCTTTTGTTAAAGACGTCCTGCATATATATTAAGCAATTGTATTGGTATGTGTGACTATTTTAAAAGAGATTCAGTTGTAAGTTTTCTAAGATTATCAGTTTGTGTCTGACTGTAGTTTCCATGTGCGGATGTACACTCTATCGCTTTTATATCGTTGTGCATACGTATTGTATTGGATTTGCCGAATATTTTACTCTCGCATTAATCGTTATTATTCGCTGGTTGGTATCTCTCTCTCTCTCTCAACACACATACACACTATCTATTGCAGGAGTCGGCAAAATCATTTTTGAGTGTGTATTGGTGAGCGCGAGAGAGAATTGCGCTGCACAGTGCTTATAAGAACAAAAAAACGTATCAAATATGGCTGGCGTATAAAGTTGTGTTTTATTTTGTTTTTTTATCAACAAAAAGAATAAAAAAAGGAGGCTTGTTAATTAATATTATTATTAATATCAATATTCTTGGAACAGTTTCTTGCTAAAAGAATATTTTTAATATGGCTCCTGTTTAATTTATTTCTGTGATTGGAGCAAATGAATTTTAAGTCAGAAAAAATTTGTTCACAAAAATATGTTGAAGGGAGAAGTGATAAATACTTTAAAGAAATTTCTTTGAGTTGAGGATACAAAGAGTCGTCTAAATTTCTCCAAAACTCAATCATGTCTGATTCACTACATATATTAAAGCTCATTTCGCTACACAAGATTACAAGTTCTACTTCAATTTTAAATTCATACTTGCATATATCACAGGTAAATGGATTTTTAAAGAGATCAATTACATTCTGAACTTTCTTAAAGTCTTTGAATATCTCCTCAAAATTAAAAAAAAGGGTTTCCAAAATGTTGACATGGTCATCTTTTTTTGTAAGACCTTTTGTGTTAGCAATAATAGCACCAGTTCGTGGGAAATTTGAATAATCACCCGACCGAACCTCAGCTAAGAGTAAATATAAAGTGGTTTGAAAACTTATAACTTTTTCAAACAGATCGGGTAAGGTTTTTTCTTTTCCTTGTAGTTTCAAATTTAATTCATTTAAATAATAAGTTAAGTCTGAAAGAAATGCTAAATCAAAAATAAAGTCATCATCCAATAAAACCTGTACTAAATTTTCTGTTCCGCTCAAATTTTCCAAGCGCAAAAACTGTAGTACTTCTTTCCTTAAAGCAAATAATCTATTTAGAGAATTACCGCGGCTTAGCCATCGAACTTCCGTGAACATTACAAGGTCAACATAGCAGGAATTACTATTTTTTAAAAAATTTTGTAAATTTCCTGTGGGTAAGCGAATGATGCCCTCCTCTTATTCTATTAATTATCTGCTCTGCAGTTTTCATGGTGGAATGGTTGCTTAAGAACTGGCATGCAAGTGAAAGTTGATGGATAATACAATGAAAAGAAAAAACATTAATATCATTCTTTATTACCTGTCCTACAAAGCCCTCTCTTCTGCCAATCATGACACTTGCACCATCCGTGCATACTCCAGCAAGCTTACTTAGCTCGATTTTAGAAAGTTTTTCTAAAACGACTTCAAATACCAGCTTGCCGGTCACGTTTCCATAGAATTTTTCTAATGAAAACATGGAATTAAAAACTTCGTAGTTGGAATCTACACTTCGAATACAAATAACTAGTTGGCAAAGGTCATTTATATCAGTGCTTTCATCCAAACATATTGAAAAAAATTTGCAAGAATTAATTTTCTTTTCAATTTCCGCTTCAATAAATACACCAATTTGATCTGTCCGCCGAGATAAAGTTCTAGGGGACAAAGGAATGTTTTCAATGACATCGACCAAATGACTATTTAGTTTCTGCAAAACTTGTTTAAAAATGCCTTGCATATAAATCCCATCAGAAAAAGGCCTTCCCTTTTTAACAATATTTAAGCTAATCAAGTTAGACAAAGTCATTTTTATTGCGGTTTTTGGCTTCCCAGCGCCTTTTTTATCTTCATTTTCTTCTTTAGAAATCCATTCCTTCAGCTTTAAAAGGAACTGCTTTTTCTTTTCAATATATAAATTATCCCTTGCTTCACCCAGAAATTTGTCAAAATCCTTATGAAACATATCATAATGTCTTTTGACTTTATGTTTCTTAAAACATAAAGAATTGTGGCAAAGGAGACATTGCATTGCATTGAAAGCATTCGGAATCATAAAATATTTTCTTGCAGCCATATTATCATACATGTCCACTGCAACAAGAAAAAATAAGAAAATTATTAGCGCACCCGTGCACGTGTTGCTTCGTTGCTGTCTCAACAACGATTGAATTGAAAGAGCGTAAGAATGCGTTTGATGTGGGAGCGCTCATATGAGCAGCTTTTGCCGATGCCTGATCTATTGCCATGAACCATTGAATCATGTTCTATTGCTTTGTATCGTTGTGCATACGTTGCTTTCTTTCTCATTCTCCCTTTCTCTATGATATATATTCCTTCCTACTCATATAACGAAATGTGCTTAAAAAATTTCATACTCCATTTGCGACACCGCCGCCTAAGAAGTTTTACTTCAAAAGGAACTACAATTTACTATTGGTAATAGTATTTATTATCACTGCTTTTACTTTCATGCCTTACTATATGTATGTAATATATATCTTTAAAGCAACAAAAGATAGAAAAATAGCTTTGGTATGTAAAATGTAGTATTTGCCGTTTTTTATAAAGATAAATGAATGTTTCAGAAATGTAAATAAAAATATACGTGCGATTGTAACGTTAAATTTTGACCATATAACCATTGGGTTGAAAAG
Source organism: Megamerina dolium (assembly GCA_963854835.1). NCBI lineage: Eukaryota > Metazoa > Arthropoda > Insecta > Diptera > Megamerinidae > Megamerina > Megamerina dolium. The sequence goes on along the minus strand of OY978526.1, from coordinate 50,105,640 downwards.
TTTCTAGGATAGCAATGCTAACACCTTTTTTATTAAAATTTGATTTTATTATTCAATAAAGTTGCCTTTTAGGGCAATACAACGATTTTAGCGGACATACAATTTTTCCATACCATTTTTATAGTACGATTTCTCTTTAGCCTCAAAATAGGCCCTGGCTGACTGTCGATTGAACTCTGGAGTGTAGTGATGCAGCCATGTGTCATCCATTGTATCATAGTTCATTTTCATCGACGGAAAAATTCGTCTTTAGTACGGTTGAATATCGTTAAGCATTACTTCAAAACATCAACACGTTCTTGCTTTTGCACGATATGTTCAACATATCACTTTGATATCTTATAGCCTAGACAGACGGCAGCCTAATTCCGGATTACCGGCGCACTTAATCCGAATAAAATATTAAGCTGACAGACGGCAGTATTGCGGATTAACTAAACGGCGGATTGCTGTTTTATTAGGTCTGCTCACTTACATTACTATCACTATCGATTTCTGTCATCTGTCACTCTCGATATGAGAAAATCTACAAGAAGTACGTGAACTGAAAACTATCAAAAACTTGTAAATTGACATTCACAGTTCGTAATTGACAGCTGGATTTATTTGTTCGCCAACGCTTTTCATGTTGAAAACTGTTAACAATTGTTGAAAGTTTTTGTGAGCGAACACACCTAATATTTTGTAAAACGGACCGAGAAAAATTCACAATAGAAAATTTTCAGCAGTGTTGCCAGCGCAAATTGATCTAATCCTCTTTTATTTTGAGAATTAACTCATAGAGTTAATGCGGATTAGCTGCAGTTAATGCCCGAGTTAATTCGAATTAATTCGGTAATCCGGAATTAGGCTGCCGTCTGTCTAGGCTATTAGAGTACCAGCTATCTCGATCAACTTCACTTTACAATCATTCAAAATTGTTTTGTGGACTTATTTGATATTTCCATTTCTGACAGCTTCTTTCGGGCGTCAACTGAGTGGTATTGTCCTCGATACTCATTTCGCCTCATTTAAATTTTGCAAACCACTTGACAACTCACACATCATCTGTTGGACATCTGTTGGTCTTTTTTTCAATTAACAATTTTAAGTACTAAACGTCCGATGCTCTAAAACGTTTGACATATGAAAAGTCAAAGCTATTCCATTTCTAGGCATGCAGCCTTAACAACACCACGTATTTCAACATCAAAATTGCCAATATGAAATTTCGCAAAATAGATTTATATGTGATACGAAAATATGCTCTTTTCATACGCTTCCGAGTGTGAAGTACTGATATTAAGCCATTATTAAGGTTTGCAAATCCATAATTAATAGATATGACAAACGAAGAAAATATATTGTCCTCTCTTTTTTCTTTTGACTCTTTCCTTTTTTTATAGATTACGGAAATTCTTCTCGAAAAGTTATACGTAATTGCAAATATATTGTGGTAGAGCAGGCAATTTGTTATATCAATACAGTTTAGCAAATGTTATAAATTATTTTTGGCATCGCCGACGAAATTAACGATCCACACGAATGAAAATACTTTCCGATGCTTCCAAAAAGAAGCGTACACGTATGGAGAGTCTATTTTATCTGTTTTATAATATTGTTACGTTTTTATTCTGTGAGCGTTTAATTCTATTTGAATTACCTTGTTCGATCACTGGATTCTGTTAATAATAACTGCAACACTTATTTTATACAACTATATACAGCAACAATTTATTTACTCTAATGTACTTGCAACTTTTGCCTCTGTATCAAAGTTTTCGCAATCACGTTCGGAATTCGATTGATTCTCACTTCTCAACACTGGCTCTATTTATACTCTGTTGGCAACACCCCAGAATCTTCCTTTATCGAGATTCTTCTCTTCCTATCTCGTTGGCTTGTTCTGGTTATCGCTTATTTCTTTTTGTTGACATTCGTTTCGATGCTGCCAATAGTGTCAGTCACAATAGTGATGAGTAACCAACTATCGATACTCGTTACACTGCCCTCCTCTTAACCTTGATCGTCCCGAACAAGTTTTTATACTTCCCCTCGATATGGCGCAAGTCGCTCCAAGTGCACTACTTTAAACTTTGCTCTTTTATTCCAGGCACGTTGAATACGATACACTACGTCATTTATCTTTGCTATAATCTCATATGGTCCTTCCCAATGAGTCTGTAGTTTAGGGGACAGGCCTTTCTTTCGTTGTGGATTATGAAGCATTACAATCTCTCCTTCGTAGAACCCTTTTGAATTCGCTTTCAAGTCATACCTGGCCTTCATTTTATCGCTTATCATCTGCGACCGCTCTCTGATGAACTGATGTACTTCATCCAACTGTTTCCGCTTTTCGCTAGTATAATTACCTTCGGTTGATCTCGTTGGTGTTACGACTCCAAATTTTAAATCAGCTGGCAGTCTTAACTCGTTTCCAAAAATTGCCATTGCCGGTGTAGTAGCCGTCGTATCATGTGCGCATCGATATGCCATGAGGAACATTGGTATATGTACAGTCTCTTTGGTATTTATCTACGACTTTTCTCAAATATTCCTCCAAGGTACGGTTAAATCGTTCTACCATGCCATCAGATTGTGGATGCAAAGGTGTTGTACGAGTTTTGTATATACCCAGCATACGGCATATCTCTTGGAACACAGCTGATTCGAAATTTCGACCTTGGTCTGAGTGTAACTCCATCGGTACACCAAAACGAGTAATCCATTGGTTGACGAATACATCCGCAACTGTACTAGCTTCTTGATTTAGAATGGGGTATACTTCAGGCCATTTACTGAAGTAATCTATAACCACCAGAACATACTTGTTTCCTGCGTTGATTATTGGAAATGGTCCAGCTATGTCCATAGCAATTCACTCAAATGGAGCACCCACGGTGTATTGGTGCATTTTACCTCGACTTTTCTTATTGGGACCTTTGGCCATTGCACATTGCTTACACGTCTGAATCCAATCAGCGACATGGTCATGACATCCAACCCAATAAAATCGTTTCTTTATTTTCTCGACGGTTTTGGTGATTCCCAAATGCCCTCCACTAGAGGCATTGTGATACTCAGCTATCATTTCATTTATTCTTGCCTTGGGTACCACTAGAAAATCATTAGTGATTTTTCCATCTTCACTTTCCCATGTTCGGAATAAACATCCGTCTCGTAAGTACAGGCTTTGCCACTGCGCCCAGTATGCCTTTGCTATTGGACTCTCATTAGCCATTTCTTGCCAATCTGGACGTATGCCCCGCTCCTTGTATTCCATAATCTTTACGAGATCTGGGTCGTTCCGCTGATCTTCTTGCACTCATTCGGTGATCCATGACTCCTCCGGCAATATATTTGTAAGTCGTATGTCGACAATGTGCTCCTTGCTTTCCACTCGAGAACAATGTTTACATTCCATTTTGCAAGGACGACGAGATAGAGCATCCGCGTTGCCGTGATGTCCTCCTTTACGATGTTCGATGGTAAAATCATAACTCTGCAGCCTTTCAATCCAGCGCGCCAATTGTCCTTCTGGGTTTTTAAATTGTAATAAGCACCTTAGCGCTGCGTGGTCAGTTCGTAGATGAAATGACTGACCGTACAAGTATTTATGGAAATACTTTACACATTTCAGTATTGCGAGCAACTCTCTTCGTGTGACACAGTACTTTCTTTCTGGCTTCCACAGGATTTTACTGTAGTATGCTATTACTTTTTCTTGCCCATCTATGATCTGAGAGAGCACACCACCTATTCCATAGCCACTCGCATCTGTGTCCAACACAAACTTTTGACCAAGTACTGGATACGCTAATATTGGTGCTGAACAGAGTTTTTCTTTCAGCTGTTCGAATGCTTTCTGTTGGTCCTAGCCCCACACAAATGGTTTGTTCTTTCTTGTCAACCCATGCAGACTGCTGGCGATGTTTGCAAATCCAGTAACAAATCGTCTATAGTAATTGCATAAGCCTAGGAAGCTTCTTAGCTCGTGAAGATTCGACGGAATAGGCTATTCTTGTACTGCTGCTACTTTCTCCTCGTCGCTATGTACCCCTTCTGTTGTTACTTTATGACCAAGATATTTAACTTCTCGCCTGAAGAGTGAACACTTTTTCATATTCAGTTTAATCCCTGCTGATTGTATACGCTCAAATACTTCTTTCAACTTTTCCAGGTGGTCGTTAAAATCTTTTCCCATCACGATAATATCATCGAGGTACACGTTTTCCAGTGTAGTCCTCTGAATACACGCTCCATCAAACGTTCGAAAGTAGCTGGCGCATTGCATAAGTCAAATGGCATAACTGTAAATTGCCATAGACCATCGCCAATACTGAAAGCTGTTTTCTCTTTGTCCTCCTTACCAAGTTCCACTTGCCAGTAGCCACTTTGCAAATCAAGAGTTGAGAACCACTTCGCACCAGATAGTGTGTCCAGAGTGTCATCGATTCTTGGCAGTGGATAGCTGTCTTTTTTCGTAATATCATTTAGCTTTCTGTAATCCACACAGAATCGGGTACTTCCGTCCTTCTTCTTTACCAGCACAACTGGTGAACTCCATGGACTCGCTGATGGTTCAATAACACCTTGTTTCTGTATATCGGAAATCAGCTTAATGGCTTCGTCTCTTTTGGCCAATGGAACTCGTCGTGGTGTTTGACGAATTGGTCTAGAATCACCGGTGTCAATGTAATGCTTCACGATGGTTGTCCGTCCTCCAGTTTTTCCATTTGAAGAAAAGATTGAACTATACTTCTCCAATAGTTATAGAGCCTTTTCTTTTTGCTGGTTGGTAAGCACACCTGCCCATTCTTCCATCTGCGCTTTTAATTCTGCTCTATCAGTTTCTGATCTTCCACTTTTTATCGACGAACCATTTTCGCATTCTACTACGGCAGTAACTTCCTGGCAATGACCAATCACCATTCCTTTCTTCACAACTGTAGATATGTAGTTGGATTTAATATTCGCACCGGTACTATTCCATTTTCTTTAGGTTCCACTAACTTCCTACCAAGTACGATGTTTTTATTTGGTATTTCTTTATCTGCTTCCACTATCCACAACTTGCCTGTCCCATCATCCAAATTCATCTGTGCCCAAATCACCGCTTCTGATTTTGCCGGAACCTCTTGGCGTTGACATGCCAGTACTCGTTTGATGTTACCACTACGCTTGTAACCGATGGTAACTCGACATTTGCATAACGTAGTATCCGTTGATTTAAATTTAACGTATCATAAAATCAACACCAATTATTACATCATCGATGATGTCGGCCACAATGAATTCATGTTCCCACGTACTATTTCCAATAGATACTCATTTCTTTATCTTACCTAGAATCCTCACCCGTTGCTGTACGCAATTTTATTCCCATTAAAGGCTCAAACCTCTTTACCGCTCTTGATTATAGAATGTGATGCACCAGTATCCAGGGTTAACATGAATTCCAGATTGTCCAGTTTTCCATCAATAGTTAAGCTGCTTGGCACACGCTGTAGTTGTGAAATGTGAATGATGGGGCAACCCACTGTCGGAGTCAGTTCACGCCCCGCTGAACTCACTCGATTTAGTTTATCGATGGATTTGTGTTAGTGGAGCGATCGCTATCCACCTTATTCTCCTTCTTTTGTCTTCCTGGAGAATTGGATCTTGATCGCTTTCGTCGTAGACGGCAGTCGCGCGCCATGTGTCCTGGTTTGTCGCAAATGAAGCACTTACCAGTAAATTTGTTTTCGCGTCGACCTGTTGTTCTTCCTTCAGGCTGCACTACAGATTTGAATGCCTGACACACTGCTTCAACCAGATCTGCTGTTTCTGTTTCTAGTTGGAGTACCCGTGGCATTGGTCGACACATCAAACTGGCGGCTTCAAACGTCAAGGCACTACTGACTGTTTCGGCATATCGATGGTTGGTTACTCATCACTATTGTGACTGACACTATTGTGAATAACACGAATGATGGCAGCATCAACAAAAAGATATAGGCGATTGCCAGAACACGCCAACGAGAAAGAAAGAGATGAATCTCGAGTACGATAAAGGAAGAATCTGGAGTGTTGCGCACACATCTATACAGCATCAGAGACAAACATTGCAAGTATATTAAAAGAGTTATTGTAAATAGTTGATTGTAAACAGAGTTGATAAAATAAATTGTTGCTGTGTATAGTCGTACAAACTTATTGTTGCAATTATTATTAACAGAATCCAGTGATCGAAGAAGGTTAATTCAAATAGAATTAAACGCTCACAAAATAAAAACGTAACAATATACGCATATAGTTGGGTGATGCAAAAGGTGTCATAAAGTTGCATGTCATAAGTGGGTATGTAATTTTAATACACATATATGAGTTAATAATTTTTAATATATTAATTTTTCTGAACAATTTTGTGAAATTTGAACTAACTTACCTAACAATAAAGTAGAGATGCCCCCTTGTCAATTTGTTTGTCCCAGGGCGTTTCAGTGTACACACTCGTTGTTGAACTAACGTTTTTGATATAAGTTCTGTTCTCTAACCACTTTTCAACGATGCCCGGGTTTTTGGGGAATCTAAACATTTGTACAACCCCAGCATTATTTCCCGGACATCCAGATATAACAATTGATATATCATAGCTAAATATACTTTGCTTAAACAGAACCCGAAAATGTTTATGAATGTCCAACGGTAAAAAATAACTACATATATTCTTACACTCATTTACCTGCATATACATACTCTATTCATAAGGATAGTGGGTGGAAGAAAATGCCAAATATATCCCTATTTAACGTACTAACATGGAGTTACTGTTGCTGATATGATTGTTTTTATTAATACTAGTGTTATTATAATTTTTTTGCTAAATATATATATATAAATATACATATACATTTTAAAAATTATAAATATGTTGAATTTGGATTTTTGATAGAATAGAAATTAAATAAATATCATAATTGTCATAATCATGATTTGTAGGAAATGCTGGTTAGTAATAAATAAGTAATGTATGTAATTCTTTTATTTTTATTTTTTTGAAGTAAATCAGGGATCAATGTCAATCAATTAAAAATTATAATAATATTTTGTATACATTCTGCACAGATCATAAATATATGAAAATCGTATTCAACACAAAAAAAAAGAAATAAAAACAACATCCTCCACATATTTTGTGGACGCATGCAAAATCGAGTTTGTCGCTTTATTTGTTCCTAATTTCTAATTCTTCATATCATTAATCAAGTAAATAGCAAAATCCTCATATGTATATATAAAGGGAGCGCTGCCATATAAAATGCAATATTATTTTGCTATTTTAACAAATAGCGTTTAATCTCCAGTTCATGGCATTGCGCTCTTCAAAATCTCTATATACTACAACTCTGTTAAGTAACCCTGATATTGTAATCAGCTATAATCAGAGCTCAAAGCTCTGTCTATAGTATCCCTTCATTGCTGGCGAACAATTAAAATGGTTCGACCTGGAATAACGTTTTTGTTATACAAAATCACCAGCAAATGGTGAGAGACATGTCCGAAAAGTCCTGTATTTGCTTTGCTGCTTGTTATTCAAAGAAGTACCAATACAACAAGACTCGGTGTATAATTCTGCGTCAGATGTAATGTTCGTTATGGGAAAAAGCTTACTCGGAAACTGGAAAACGATTATTAGCTACTAACGTAATCACAATGGATTAAAAGCTGTGAAATAGTGGAAATTATAATAAAAAACATTATTGTCGCTAATACGATAGGCTTAATACTAAGAATGCACCAAAACAAAAGTTGTTCCGAAAATCAAACAACGGGGATAAGTGGGACGAGAATACCCTGCATTTGATAATAGCCACCAGTCAGGTTTTTGAGCTAACGTTATTTTTGTGTTCTTTGGGGTATCACTTCAGTAAAAAAATTTATGCACTATTTTAAAAATCCCTACTAACAGTGAATTTATTGAAAATGAAAAATCCAAATATTAAAATATTATATAAATTGAAATTTAAATTAAAAAATAAATAATAATAAATATACGTACTTATATACGTTATTACAGAAAAATTATTATCAATAACACTACTTTACGGCCCAAGAATACCAAGAAATTTAAGTATAGCTGGGAGTTAGTTGGACCTCCTGAGGTCAAAACATATATTAATAATTTATTGATATAATGGTAATTTTTTGTTTTTTTGGAGTATCACTTCATTCAAAAAATTTATTGCTGAACTGTTGATTGCGATCAACCCAAGCAGTAGAGTTCGAAAGACAATTTATATTTAAATAATAAACGATTGGGATAAAACTCGCAGAGTTGTAGATGGTAAAAAAAATTGTAGAATTCTACAAAAAATTTTGTAGAATTTTTGCCATTAAAAAAATGAATTTTATATATTATTTTATAAAAATAAAAATCAGGAATGCTTTTTTAACACTAGCCTGTTTAATTGCAAACACTTTAAGCCTAATATTACCAAGATCAGATGAAAATTAATTCTTGACGATTTTCTGCAGCACTCAAAAAAGAGGTTGTGCGAGAAAGATAAGCAGTTTGCAGGAGTAATATATCCAAAATAATAAGAATTACATCAAATATAAAATTAAACTGATTATCATTTCAAACTATTTCATTTGAGGTTGCAATATGACTATTAAGTTGCATTTCCTGTTTAGTAATTTAGATTTTCCCCGACAACCTTGGTTCGAAACGGGACGAATAGTGTAAAAGGTTCCACCAAGCCATGCAAAAATAGAAAGACGGAACCAAGGTTTTTGGTATAAGCCATTATGTTGGCTAATTATTTATAGTTGATTGCACTTAAAAGTTTAGCAATAAAATTTGTTGAATGAAGTGATACCCCAAAAAAACAAAAATATAATAGTAATTTTTAATAATTACCAAAATTACTATTATCTCGAAAACCTGTTTGAATGTGTTTGAATGTATTCTGAGCTCAAAAGCTCTATACTAACTTTCACCTATACGTGAACTTCTTGGTATTTTTTCAAGATAATTAATTGTAAAATAGTGCATCAATAATTTCAACACTTATTTTGTACTAACGATATGCAGCAACAATTTATTTAATATATTGCAACGAAATTTTGCTACTCGTATCAATTGATGTTTAGATGCAAATAAGACATATTCATTTCATCTTTTAACGGACGTTTCGTTGGTTATTCACCAACTTCTTCGGGGGTATTGTTTTATTGAAATATAATCAAAGAATCAACAAATTTCCGTGCGAAATTTTTCCCTTGTCAGCAACACATTTTAGATTGCTGACATGTGGAAAATTACACGCGGAAAGTTGTTCATGATAGGTCTGATGGCGAGATGTTATATCATAACATAAATATATTTCTTATAGCCTAGACAGACGGCAGCCTAATTCCGGATTACCAAGTTAATTCGAATTAACTCTGGCATTAACTGCAGCTAATCCGCATAAACTCTATGAGTTAATTCTCAAAATAAAAGAGGATTAGGGCAATTTGCTATGGCAACACTGCTGAAAATTGTCTATTGTGAATTTTTCTCGATCCATTTTACAAAATATTAGGTTTGTTCGCTAACAAAAAACTTTAAACAATTGTTAACAGTTTTCAACATGAAAGGCGTTGGCAAACAAATAAATCCAGCTATCAATTACGAACGGTGAATGTCAATTTACAAGTTTCTGAGAGTTTTCAGTTCATGTACTTCTTGCAGATTTTCTCATATCGAGAGTGACAGATGACAGAAATTGATAGTGATAGTAATGTAAGTGAGCAGACCTAATAAAACAGCAATCAGCCGTTTAGTTAATCCGCAATACTGCCGTCTGTCAGGTTATTATTTTATTCGGTTTAAGTGCGCCGGTAATCCGGAATTAGGCTGTCTAGGCTAATGTTGGTAATGTAAGTGAGCAGACCTAATAAAACAGCAATCAGCCGTTTAGTTAATCCGCAATACTGCCGTCTGTCAGGTTATTATTTTATTCGGATTAAGTGCGCCGGTAATCCGGAATTAGGCTGTCTAGGCAATTATACTTGAAAAAACTACAAAAGGTTGTTCAACATACCAAACGTAAGCAGTTGCATGTTCATAAAAACACCAGAATCCGTCAAAACATAAACAAAAAACATATGAACTACGTGATGGCAAAGAAATATACAGAATATATTTCCTCTTTGGTATTCATAGCTATTTTTACATTATCCTGAATTCGTAAGGTCCCCAATGTATAACGTTTGTTTTGTCTTCTCTAACCGTCTAGTATTCTCACGTTATCAAAATCAGCTGTGTGGTTGGTATCTTGTATTACTGTGCGAGTGCCGTTGTTGTTTTTTTATTTTTTATGTCCAATTTATGGCCAATTTATGTTCCGATATCTTCATTCCCAATTATCTCTTCGTTGTTCCGATGTATATTTGATCGCAATGTTCTTCGTCTTTTCCAATGCATCCTATTCTATAAACATTATGAAGCCGCGTGACATTTTTCTTTTTTCTTTTTCACATGTTAGCAATTGCTGACAAGGGAAAGATTTCGCACGAACATTTGTCTTTCATATTGGAGAAAAGTGCATGTGTTGTTTGGATCGACTTATATGCTTATTATTGTTTGGTTCAGTGTCTTTATATCAGTTAGTCCAGGAATGTATGTAACGCTGTAATATTTTCTTATAACTAGAGCTGGGACATCCAACAGAATTGAGGAACACAAAATATGTCTGAGAAACACACCTAAGGAGAAATTCATTATGGCTATTTACCTAAACACACTTAAATTTGTTGACAAGTACGCCCAAAGCATGTATATTAAGATAAGACATGAATAGAAATTAATGAAGAAGCTTTGTGGCGATTGAACATGCCGGCCTCCTTGAGATATACTTCAGTATTTTTAATCGACGATGGGTAAAGGGTATAGCTTAAATATAGATCGTTTGTAGATCCCCTGGTGTGTTTTTATTTCGGCAATGCGATGAACTTCATCCCTGCCAAGGAGTGTTGATAAAACCCTACCAAGTGAATTAATACAAGAGCGTTTGAATGTAAAGTGGGAGCTTTTGATGTCCACTTATAACGCTGCTGGAGCAAATACAGGTATTCTCTTGACCACCTACACCAAAAAAGTTCTTGTAGCTGTTGCAAGCGACGAAATCGAGACAGTCAGATTGTAAACTACTTACGCCAGTCAGATTGGGTTCCGGGAATGAAGTGAGAGGCTCTTCAATGAGGAAGTGACCCAGTGTTAACCCTTCCAAGCCTAAAGGGTCACATGAAAGCGGCGAGAGTGAACGTGGGTTTAAAATCGCCTAGATTTGAGAGGTGATAGTTGTGAGTTTTTCAAACGATAACGTTGGATTCGCAACAACTCTCACCAAATGGTGAGATTGAGGCGATTTTGGCGGAATTGTGCGCCAGGATATACGATTTGTTTGGCATATTTCCTGCAGTTCCTGTTGATGGAATTGACATTGAAAGAGGCGATGTAGGTCAGCAAGTTCGTTTTTGTCTACCATAAAATTTGTAGCATTATCGCTAATGATGGTTGTGCAAACCCCTCTGCGAGCAAAGAAACGGCGCAAGGCTGCAATAAAAGCTGCGGTAGAGAGATAGCTCACTACCTCTAATGGATGTCTCTTATAGTGAAGCATACAAATATTGCCAAATACGCTTTCACTGTTGCCCTTCAACGGATTTGTGAATGTATTGGAACAGGGCCGCAAAAGTCAATGCCTGCTGTAAGGAAAGCGCGTCCAGGTTTAACTCATTGCTTTGGAACACTACCTATGAATGGATGTTGTTTGGTTGGTTTAATGCAAAAACACCTCACGCACCGATGCACAGCGTTGCGACTGATATTTTTCCCATCAATAGGCCAGTAGCGTTGGCGCAAAATTGAGAGAAGCGTTTGCGGGCCACCCTGTAAGTGCATAAAATGATAAGAAAAAAGTATAAGTTTTGTCAAAATAAAATTTGTTGGTAAAATAATTTGATGTTTTGAGCGATATTCTAGATTACTGTGCTGAAGACACCCACCGTCTAGGATCCTTCAGGACTTAGGAATGGCTCAAAACTCCGGATTCTGCTAGATTTGTCGACGCTGACATTTTTTAATAACGAATTGTATTCTACTTCGTGATGACTACCCTGAGTATTGCGAATAAAAGCTGTTAGTGCTGCTTCGAGCTCGGGTATGGTTAACGGCCCTCTAATTCGTTTGTTTGCTGACGCTTTAGAATTATTTACAAACCGAAGGCAATAAACAACAATGCGTTCGAGTTGATGCTAGTTTCGCTGCCAAGAGCGCAAGCTTATTCAGGATTAGTGCTGTTAAATGTATAAATTCTGGTCCGGTATTCAGCGTAGAAAATTTCTCGTCTATATGTACGGGAAGAATGTTTTGGAAGCGTTCATCTGGTTCCGTCATAAGCACATCTGCTTGAAGCTCTCTCTAATTTGGTAATATGTATATGTTGATAATGATGGCGCTATACGTGATTTAGAGCATATGAGCTGCACGGTGACCTTGTTGTTGACATCAATACTCCGCAAGTAACATCAAGAGCCATATGCTGTTTCACTGCTATCTGAAAACGAATGAAGTAAATGTATGGGAAATTATAATGAGTTTAAATTTTGCAGCTGCTGTACATAATTGTTCGATCGCTTTTCGTAGTCTTCAGGCAGTTTTTGATCCTACGAGATATGGAGTTTCCTAAGTTGCTGCATGAAAATTTATCCTAGCACTATGACAGGTTCAATCAAGCCGATGAGAAAAAATATTTTTCCAAGATCCGATAACACTTTTCTCTTTGTAGTTACGAGTATGTAAGGCCGTGTAAAAGCAAAGTCAGCAGTGGGATGCCAAATCAGACCAACATCATTCTTAAGGATGGTTCCTTATGCTGTTCTTTTATTAGCTTTAACAGCTTAGGAGCATTGGAGAAGTATTTGCGCAAGTCGCTAAGCATTTGTTGAAGATCTAACAAGAGAATTGCGGCTTGCCCCAGAGTATTAGTGCCTGTCATTATATCACTGATGTACGTTTCTACAAATAACGCTCTAGACGCTGTGGGATATTTTCGATGATTATCTTCGGCTAGTTTCATGAGGCTACGTGAGGCCAAATATGACGCAGTAGATGTGCCGTAGGTAACAATGTTTAATGGTAAAATTCCATACAATTACCTGATAGCTACGGTCTTTAGGATCCACTAGTATTTGTCTGAATAATATAATATTGCTCTCTTAAGATCAGCTCCTTAGCGAAACTGTGTTCCAATGAGAAAAATGACGTTTTGTTGCTACGAGCGAATTTCCTGTTTCGGAGTGATAGCAGAGCTTTTCTTCGGATGTCATAATTTTGGTATGATTACAGGGAACTTAGATTCCCCAAAACTGTCGAAGCAGCTTTTCTGAAGAAGCAACTGATGGTGTAGACAATTTGCTGCACCTAAAACTGAGTTTTTTGTGTTTTGAAGAAGAGGTAAATCATCAGCTAACCGGATTAGCTCATTGATTAATAAATCAAGAAAGATTTCAGCGCCCAATAGCACTTCGATTTTTTGGGACTTGTAAAATGTAGGATGAGCTAAGTGTAAGTCTGTGCTGAGATTCCATCAGGCTATGTCAAAATGAACTTCCGGGTGATGTTCACCAATACGTGGCAACATAAAAAATGTAAGCTCAGCTGACTAAGCAGATGTGTTGGATTTTATTATTGTTGTAATAGAACAACTAGCTGTGGCGCTAATGTGGAATTATGTGCTGTAGAAGTAAGAGTGCAAGCTTTGAGTTTATTTGTTATTGCTGTGTTAGCATTGACTTTACTTCCAACGAGTGCAGTGCTACTTGAAGCGATAAAGGTAGAGGTTTTTTCTACTAATATCTCTGAATGTAATTGTCAATCACTTTTAGGAGTGCTACAATGAGCCGATTCAAAAGAAGGGGGTGTATTTGTGTAAAATGTATTTTTGTGCAGAAGGGTGTGATGGTTACGTTTAGAATTACAATTACAATTACAATTCATAGCATCAAAAAGTTGTTTTTAGCTGAGGACGATTTTTATTTTTTTTTTTTAAAGAGTAAGAATTCTTTACGTTATATAAAAAAATTCAACTTTATTCACTGTGTCTGAAGGACGATAAGTGTAAAACTATACTAAATTCTTTCTTTTATAGCGAAAACTTACATAGCTATGTACAATAGAAAAAAATTTCACTTACGGTTGTTAGTAAAACTATTAACCAACTGAGTATTCGTATACAATAATTTGATAGTTAAATGTAATAATGAAGAATGTACATGAATTTTAAGATAAGACATAAATAGAAATTAATGAAGATGCATTGCTGCGATTAAACACTATTAGTTAACGTTTGTTTCGGAATTGCTTTTATCAGTCTAGCGTGTGCACCAACCATTATTCGCAATATTTACAATTAGTGATGATTCAACATCGATACTCATTACAATTTTAAAACACCAAATGGCATTGCGAGCTTCAAGGTGTTAAAGAAGCTATATGAATTTGAAGGAGCCAAAACTCAATTTTAAAAATGTCGCTCTTAATCTGCCCTATACGTGGGTTATTTATTTTATGTTCTTTTGTGAAATAATGTGTGTGTTTTCTAAAACTGTCGCATATTAAAGTGGCACGAGGGCAGCACGCTGCATTGACCTGCACAAAGTCTAACAACTTTTCGTCGTCAATCATTCTGAAAAACACAAAAACACAATTGAAAATATAGATTAATACAATTAATTCATAATTGCAACTTACTTACACCGATATCAAATATTTTCGTCAGAAGTAAATAAAATGAATGGAAATGAAAAAAAGCAGGTGAAAATGAGGAAAACTGTATAATTTCGTACTGGTGCATAATTTAGATGAGAAATCAAAATTCAACAGACTTCTATGTTATGCGCTGCCTTGGGTAATCAGTTACGGACAAAAGCTATTGAGCAGATTCCTGATGTGACAGTTCTCAAATCAGGCCTTGTCCTACTAAGTATGTGGGTACCGTAGCTCAATGGTTAGTGCGTTGCCCTTTTAATCTGTAGGTCGTGGGTTCAATCCCCGGCTGAAGCATAAGAAAATTTTATATTGGAAATATTTTTCTTTTGAACCTTACCCACCTGTCGGCAAGTCTTCTTCTTCTTATGTGGCCATAACAACCGATGATCGATTTAGGCCGAACATATAATGCGGCGCCAGTTTTCTCTGTTCTTTGTTTTCTGGCGCCAATTGGATATTCCAAGCGCCGCCAGGTTACCCACCACTTGGTCTTTCTAAGGGAGGTTTGGTCTTCGCCTCCCCCAGCGGGTGCCGAATTAAATACCCTCTTCGCATGAGCGTCTTGTTCCAATCGCTCGACATGACACAGCCAGCGCAACCGCTGGATTTGAATTGGCTTGACTATGTCTATATGCGCAGAACTTTTCTCTCGAAAACCCCAAGCATCCTCTCATCCGTGGTGGAAATTGTCCAAACTTCTGCGCCATATGATCGGACAGGAATAATGAGGGACTTGTAGAGTGTGATTTTCGATCTTCGAGAGAGGGCTAGACTACTCAATTGCTTACTCAGCCCAAAGTAACACCTGTTAGCAAGAGTTATCCTACGCATGATTTCCAGGCTGACGTCATTACAGTTGTTGATCCTGGTTCCAAGAGAGACGAAGTCCTTCATCACTTCGAAAGTGTGTTTGTCAACAGTGACTTGTTGTCCAAGACGCCAGGACTCTTTCTTTGTAGACACTACGTACTTCGTCTGGCCCTCGATCACCGTAAAACCCATTCGACGTGACTCTAGTTCCAATTCAGAGAATGCTGCAGTGACTGCTCGCGAGTTGAAACCAATTATGTCAGTATCGTCGGCATACGCCAGCAGCATGACACTTTTGTTGAAGATGGTGCCATTATGTCGTAAATTTGCAGCTCGTATAATTTTCTCGTTCTGAAATTGGGAGAGGTCTCTCCCAATTTTCACTTCACAACGAGAGTTAAACAGTGTCCTTCTGCAAAGTCGAATGAGTTTAGCAGGTATACCAAATTCAGACATAGTTGTTTAGCGTTAATCCCGTATAGGACTGTCGAAATCGCCTTTATAATCGACGAATATGTGATGTGTGTCGATCTATTTTTCTTAGGTGTTTTCCAGGATTTGTCGTAGTGTGAAAATTTGATCGATGTCGGCAAGTAATTGGCAATTTTTCCGGCAGTAACAATTTGCTAAAAGTGATTCTTAAAAGAGCTCTGTGACAAAACTAAGTTAAAGTGATGTCACAAGCGCTCTGCCGTTTAGAATTGGCTAACATAAATAGATCCCTTCTAATGCTGTTCAAATTAAACGCGCCTAACAATTTTGGCGAAAATCTCCTCGGTTAGAGGTTGTGCGTTGGGTTTGGGACCCGCCACATAAAAAACCTCCCCAATGAAAAAAACAAATATGCCTCGGATAAGGACTACCGCTTTTGTTGATGACCCCCGCAAACGAAAAAAGGACAATGATTTACGGATATGCACCTGGAATGTCCGGTCCCTTTATAGGGAGGGTGCCTGTATCCAGCTGGTTGATGTCCTCTAAAAATGCAGAGCTGACATAACCGCTCTCCAGGAAATGCGATGGACAGGACAGGGCTGCTCCAAAAGAGCGTCCTGTGACATCTACTACAGTTGCCAGGCTGAAAGGCACGAATTAGGATGTGGATTTTTGGTCAGCAAGAGACTGCGGCATCTTGTCTCACAGTTCACTCCTGTGAACGAACGGCTGGCCACAATCCGCATCAAGGCGAAATTTTTAACGTCAGCCTTATATGTGCCCACGCTCCGACGGATGAGAAGAACAATGTGACCAAGGAGAGCTTCTTTCAGCGCCTCGAAGAAGCTTATGACTGCTGCCCCCGCCACGATATCAAAATCGTGCTTGGCGACTTTAATGCCATGGTGGGCAAGGAAGGTACCTTTGGTCCAACTGTCGGAAAAATCAGCCTCCACCAGAACACCTCCGATAACGGAATGAGGCTGATCGACTTCGCCGCAGCACGAAACATGGTAATTGGTGGTACCAGATTCCAGCATCTCGACATCCACGAAGCGACATGGCTGTCTCCAGATCAACGTACAAGAAACCAAATTGATCATGTGGTGATTGACGGAAGGCATGCTTCCAGTGTGATGGACTTGAAATCGATCCGTGGTGCCAGCATCGACTCGGATCACTACTTTGTTGCAGCTAAGGTGCGCACACGCTTATGTGTCGCAAATAACAAGAGAAGTCCCACACAGAGAAAGCTCGACGTCAGTAAGTTGCGATCACCAGAGACAGCAGATGCATTTTCCACTCGACTATCGGATCTGCTTATGCAGAACACTCCCCCACTTGATGATACATGCGCACGGTGGACACATATATCCCACTCCATGACTACTGCTGCCGAGGACGTAATCGGTTACTACCGGCCTCTGAGGAATGAGTGGTATGATCAGGAGTGTCGCGACGCTACCGCAGAGAAAGACGCCGCCTACAGAAAAACCCTGCGTGCAGGCGCAACGGGAGCTGTTAAGGAGCGGTACAGAGAGAAAAGGAGTGCAGAGAGACGTCTTTTCAGGCGCAAGAAGAGGGAGTTGGAAAGACGCGAGTGTGAGGAGATAGAGATGTGTACCGACAAGAATGAGACTCGAAAATTCTTCGAAAATATCAAGCGCCTGAGTGGAGGATTAAATCCCGGAGCCTCTTCTTGTCGTGATGGCTAGAGTGTACTGAGCCTATGAAGGGAACACTTCTCCACGTTACTGAATGGCGATGCTACGAACAATTCCGCCAGTGGAGGAGATTGCCCGATAACCCCAATTACAGATGATGGTGTTGATGTTCCACCACCCGACTATGACGAGGTTGAAACCGCTATTTTAAGGCTGAAGAACAACAAAGCTGTAGGTGCTGATGGCCTGCCTGCAGAGTTGTTTAAGACCGGAAGCGATGAGCTGCTCGCCTGCATGCACCAGCTCATAAGCAGAATATGGTCGGATGAAAGCATGCCTGATGATTGGAGGCTCAGTGTTCTCTGTCCTGTACATAATAAAGGAGACCCCACAATTTGCGCCAACTACCGTGGAATAAGTCTCCTGAGTATCGCATACAAGGTTCTATCGAGCGTACTGTGTGAAAGGTTGAAGCCTATGCTCAGCAACCTGATTGGACCTTATCAGTGTGGCTTCAGACCTGGTAAATCCACCATCGACCAGATTTTCACACTGCGCCAAATCCTGGAGAAGACCCAAGAAAAAAGAATCGACACACACCACCTATTTGTTGATTATAAAGCCGCTTTCGACAGTCCGGCAAGGGATTACCTCTACGCAACAATGTCTGAGTTCGGTATTCCTGCAAAGCTCATTCGACTTTGTAGAATGACACTGCATAACTCCCGTTGTGCAGTGAAAATTGGGAAGGACCTCTCCGCACCGTTTAATACCGAACGGGGTTTCAGACAAGGTGATTCGTTATCGTGCGACTTCTTCAATCTTATTATGGAGAAAATAATACAAGCTGCTGATCTACGACGTAATGGCACTATCTTCAACAAAAGTGTCATGCTGTTAGCGTATGCCGACGATATTGACATAATCGGCATGAACACTCGAGCAGTCAGTGCAGCAGCGACCTAGCCAGCGCAGCCGCTGGCTAGGTCACGTCGAGCGAATGGAAGAACATGCTCCAGCTAAGAAGGTGTTATATTCGGAACCCGCTGGAGGACGACGCAGAAGAGGAAGACCAAACCTCAGGTGGAAAGACCAAGTACTGGAGAACCTGACGGCGCTTGGAATTTCTAACTGGCGCCAGCTAGCGAAGAACAGAGATGGCTGGCGAAGCATGTTATTTTCGGCCTAAATCGATATTCGATTGTTATGGCCACATAAATAAGTAAGTAAGTAACAGTTTTGATACAAAAGCGCGGTGTATCCTCTCAGAGTGAGGGCAGCCACTATAACAATAACCTAACCTAACCTACTATGTATGCATAACAAAGCCATAACGATGTTAGAAGAAAGAATGAATATTCAACAAAGCTATTTAGAGAAGAAATACGAGCAGGGTTGGGCGTAATGCACTAAAAAATAAGTACAATAAACGTTTCACTAGCATTATCTCTCAGAGTTTCGTTATCACTAAAAATTTAGTGATAGTGAAAAAATGCATTACCACTAAACCTATTATTATTATTATTATTATTGTTGGGGGATGTTGCACTGCGACCTATAAGATTTATTGTGCCCCCTTCGTGGTCCTAGAGTTTGTCACAAGGATTATACAACAAGTAGATTGGGTATTCACACTGGCGTTCCACAAGGAAGCGTTTTGAGCCCCTTACTGTATATCTTATACACTTCAGATATGCCCAACAATAACTATACATTTATATCGACCTTTGCTGATGATACGGCAATATTGTGCTCTCGCTCAAACCCCATAGAAGCTACTAAACTCCTGCAGACTCATGTCGATTCTCTCGAAATCTGGTTAGCAAAATGGCGCATAAAAGTCAATGAATCAAAGAATGCACATGTAACCTTCACGCTAAGGCTAGATACATGTCCCCCACTTAAAATAAATGGCCAATCAGTTCCACAATGTTCCTCAACGAAGTAATTGGGTATTCACCTCGACAGAATGCTGACCTTGGTAAATGAGGAACGTTAACATACATCGAGATTTGATTATACCCACAATTTCTGATGAAGTTGCAAAGTCCTGCAGAAGCTGCATTCAAAAATTACACAACCATCCGAATTCCCTTGCTAGGCAATTGTTGTTGAGCGCAGTCCATCGCCGACTAAAAAGAAATGACACATTAAATACGCTGTGTAATTGCTAAACCTCGCGATTCAACAAATTGTGATGGAACAACAGGAAAATCACATAATTTTAAGTTAGTTTGTTAGATTCGAATACTTATTGTGATTTTTTACGAATGGTAGAAAGATACAATAAATTGTTAGTATTGTAACGAGTATCGATAGTTGGTTACTCATCACTATTGTGACTGACACTATTGGCAGCATCGAAACGAATGTCAACAAAAAGAAATAAACGATAACCAGAACAAGCCAACGAGAAAGGAAGAGAAGAATCTCGATAAAGGAAGATTCTGGGGTGTTGCCAACAGAGTATAAATAGAGCAAGTGTTGAGAAGTGAGAATCAATCGAATTCCGAACGTGATTGCGAAAACTTTGATACAGAGGCAAAAGTTGCAAGTACATTAGAGTGTTATTGTAAATAGTTGATTATAAACAGAGTTGATTGTAAATAGAGTTTAGTAAATAAATTGTTGCTGTATATAGTTGTATAAAATAAGTGTTGCAGTTATTATTAACAGAATCCAGTGATCGAACAAGGTAATTCAAATAGAATTAAACGCTCACAGAATAAAAACGTAACAGTATTAAAAAAAAATAATAATAAAATAAAACTCCGTCACCAGTTTTGATGTAACCTGGCGAGATTTGAGTGCTTTGATAACTGCATGGCTATCAGTATTACTATTCTGCGGTTCCGGTAATTCCGTTCGAGATTAAAGTACGCACTTATATATATCACGTACACTTCCGCTTGAAAGATAGATGTGTTCTTACCTAATGGCTCAGAGTATCTCTTCCCTGGTCCAAATACACCCGCCCCGGCTTCATCGTCGGTGAGGGAGTCGTCGGTGTACCATGTCATCATATCCTGGTTTACCTTGTATGTTTCTGATATACCTTCTCAATATTTTTTATTACTAAGCTCAGTTTTAAAATGTCTTATGAAGCTGAACGTTGGGATTATGAGAGTCCCTTGGCATCGAGATTTCAGGAAGTTGGTCAGCGATAAGTTCTATCTTTTGGGACTGGAAGTAATATGAAGAAGAGTAAGATCCAAGAGTATCGCCATTGATGCCGTTGGACGCATATCTCCCGTGATACGTACACATGCAAGTCTTTGTATCTTGCTGAGAGTGTTAATTACTGTCTAGTGCTTCATGCAGTTTTCCTAGACTAATGCCTCGTAGGTCATCATTGGCCTGACAATTGCTATGTATATCCATCGATGAATTTTTTGTGTACAGCCTTAGCTTTTACCCGCAATGGTTTTACAAGTTTTACCAATAGCTCGTCTACTATTATACTCCACGTAAGTGCTGATAGTACACCATCTTGTGAGCAACCCCGTGTGGTGGTTCGCAATTATACTTCCTGTACTAATTGGTATATCAACCTTCCTGGTATGAAGCATATTACTCATCCAAAAAGCTAGAGTATCATCAACCCCTCTTCTTGTAAGAGCTCTTCTGATAGCGTCATGTGAAGTATTGTCGAAGGCACCTTCTATGTCTAGGAAGTCTAGTTTCCTTTTTTTTCAGGCTATCCTGCAGTAAGTTCGTCAGTTGATAAACAACAGTTTCAGTGGAATGCCCTACTCTATAGGCATTCTGACAAGAGCGCAGTGGATTGCTTACTAAAACTGTGGTCCGGATGTAGTTATCTACAACTTTCTCTAAAGTTTTTAGGACAAAGGATGTTAGTCAAATTGGGCTGAAGAATTTAGGATGAAGCGAGTCCTTCTTACCTACCTTCGGCAAAAATACCATCTTTGCCATTCTCTATATCCTAGGTACGTAACTTAGCGCTATACTGCTTCAAGCTATTCTCGTCAATGGACCTAATAGCTGCTCTATACCCTTCTGAAGTAAGGCAGGAAGAATTCCGTCTACTCCCGGTGATTACAATAGTTTAAAGGTATTAATTGCCCATCTGATCCTAGATTCCGTGCAAATTTCACTTGCCAATACCCATTCATTCCTGTTTATACTTCTCAGGTTTTCAGTATATTCTGTCCCTGCTGCCACGAATGTGGAAGATCCTGGGAACTGTGTGTCAAGAAGTAATCTTACCCTATCTTCTTCATTTTCCATGAAGGGTCCATCTCCTTTCTTAAGGTTGG
Source organism: Megamerina dolium (assembly GCA_963854835.1). Taxonomy (NCBI): domain Eukaryota; kingdom Metazoa; phylum Arthropoda; class Insecta; order Diptera; family Megamerinidae; genus Megamerina; species Megamerina dolium. The sequence continues at coordinate 50,083,675 of OY978526.1, read as the reverse complement.
TGGATGATATATTACTGCCTCTGGCTATCACTTTATAGAGTTTTGATACCTCAGTGGTGTGCTTAATGCTTCCGCAAAAGTTTCTGAAACTTATGCGTTTTGCTTCCCTAATCTCTTTGTTGTAGAGGGCTCTAGCCCTTCTGTGTTCAGTTCAATCTCCGGTAATTTTTTATCTATTTGATAATCTACGAAGCTCCGTTCTTAGTTTCTTTAGATTATTGTTCCACCAAGGTACGTCCTTGATGAAGCTCACCTTGCATTTTGGACAACTATCCTCAAATGAATCAATAACGAATTTATTGAAGCTTTCTACCATAGTTTCTAGTTGTATTTCATTTCTGATACAGTCGCCTAATGTTAGTTGTCTTAGGTTGGTATTCAGATTGTTTAAGTATTTTTTTCAGTTTGTTTTTCCCGGATTCCTTAAAATTATTTGTGGTACTTGCCCCCCTCTATGTCAAATCGCAGTATTCTGTTATCGAACATTGATAGTTCGTCGGATACTACCCAATCAAACCAGGTCCAGGTCTTCTTTCCGTACGCTAGTTGCGAAAGTTTATGTATCACCCACATTTAAAATTTGTAATTCATTACTAATTGTAAATTCAAGAAGGTACTCACCACGCTTGTTAGTGTCTGTGCTCCCCCATACCTCGTTATGCGCATTGACGTCACATCCAAGTTTGTAGACAATCTCGGGTAGGTAGGAGGAATGAATAAAAAACCCAGGCGCGACGGTATTCATATTGGACGGCTTCCTGGTCAGCGTCTGTACACCACGTTAGGTTCGGCTGTTAAATCAACCGGTACACTCCGTGGCGCACTGTGAGTCCTTCAGAACCTCATTTTCTCTGCTGTTGGGATGATGAGGGTGATGGAGCTTGCTCTGCCGAGGTGTTAGCCGCGGTGGGTATCAGTAACCAGCCCCTTCGCGCCTTAGTCAGGAAGTGTGTATTGGATGCAGGAGCAATAGCCTGCGTTGCTCCTGGCGAGCGCCGGTTCGTCCGTGTTTTCCTGAACCGGTAAAGCGAATGACAGGCCTCAGGGAACTGGGGTAGGGGCTTTGTCCCCGAGGGTATACCCGCTTCTGTCTATTTCGGCCCGCCCCCCTACACACGATGCGCTGGAAAAAACTAAAGAATGGAAAAAAAACTGAAAATAAAAACCAATAGCAGCAGTCATATTTACGCTAGTGTAAAGTGGTAGTGGTACCGATGACTTGGGGAATAATGCTAGCAAGGCATCCATTTGGATTTGTCTACAAAGACGCCAAACCCGAGTGAACCGAGCGGCCGACTCTTGGACCTAAGCGATGCAGAAAAAACCCCCAGAGTTGGAAGAACCGCGGATGTTGATCCTTTTAGGTGTGTATCAAAGCTTGTCCGATGGCCCACTAAGGTGCTGAGTATGGAAAAGCCTGTAAGAGCGAAATCGTCGCCACCTTCGTTGCAAGATAGTACGGAAAAAATGGCACAATCAAGTGGTGATGTCATGTCGAAGCTCGGTGATACAATCAGGAAGCTTACTGAAGCAATGCGCCTGCCGCAACTCTCTATTAACAACCACATTAGGGACCTACTCAGGATGCGTACGAAGCTTCATGCGCACGCGCAGGAGGAATATATAAAATGCAAAGAAGTCAGGCGAAATGTTCTTGGAATTGCACCTGCAGAAGCAACGCCGAAGAAGCCGCGCGAGGACAAACAGTCCAACAGAAAGACACCACCAAAGAAGAATAAATTCACCCACGATGAAGGGCAAAAATCGATGACTAGTGCGGGCAAGAAGGACAAAGGTGATAGCCCTGCCAAAAAGACGGTAGCGGCAGAGAATTAATGTGGTTGGAAGCCAATCAGGAATAAAACGACTAAGGCCATGAGGAAGGTGACCAATAGACCACCCCTACGACCAGATGCAATTGTTATTGCAAGTACCGGAGACATGGCATATAGCGATATCCTTAGGGCGGTCAAAAAAGATTACTCCCTGCAGGGCAAAAAGCGAGATTATGCTTGAACTGAAAAAGAAGCAGGTGACAAATGCAGGGGTGTACCAAAAGGAGATTGGTAAGGTGCTAGGTAACCAGGCGCAAATCTAATCCACTATGTGTCAGTAGAGATCCGCGACTTAGATGAGATCGCTATTAAAGAGGACATAGTTGATGCTATACGAACACAAGTGAGAGAGTTAGATCTTTTTAGCGAAAGCGCAATCAAAAGTATCAGAGTTTGTGTGCCCCGCGGGTGTTGATAAGTCTACCAGCACTGAGTGTGATGCGACTGCTTGATATGCAAAAAATTAAGATTGGATGGGTGGTATGCCGAATAAGAGAAAAGCCTGATATGAAGAAGTGTTACAGATGTCTAGAATATGGACACCTGGCGAGGGCGTGTACCAGGAACTGTCCCTTATATCATGCAGCGTGGATGAAGACCAAGAAATGAGGGTTGTGCAGATAAACCTTAATCACTGTGAGGCTGCGCAAGAACTCCTGATGCAGACAGTATACGAGAAGAAGGTGGATGTGGCGATAATCTGCGAACAACATTAAAACCTTAGCGCTGGAACCTGGGTTTCTGATAGGAACAGTAAAGCAGCCATTTGGGTCTGTGGAAGAAATACCTTACAGGATAAGCCGCTCTCCGATAAAGCTTACTACACGCGAGCCAAAATCTGTGGGATCCATTTTTACAGTTGTTATGCCTCGCCAAGTTTGCCGCAAGACGAATACTAAAAGTTTCTAGACGTGTTGGTGCAGGACGCTCGTGTTACCAAGCTGTACGTTATTGGTGGTGATATTAATGCGCGGGCCGTGGAATGGAGCAGCCGCACAAACAGGCAAGGAGATTCTCTGATCAAGGCGTTTTCCTTACTGGATGCGGTTCTGCTAAATACTGGTGGAAAGAACACTTTTGAAATGAATGGTCGCGGATCAATAATCGACATCACTTTTATCAGCAACGCATTTGCGAGATGGACAAGCTCATACTCATGTACGCGGCGCCCATATGGGGAACAGCACTGAGCCGTAACACCTGTGCGAAGAAGGTAGAAACAGTTCTCAGGTAGCACTATTAGAGTTGCCTGTGTTTTCAGAACGGTATCATACGAAGCGGTGAGCATCATATCAGGTATTATACCGCCGGACATAATGGCATTTGAGCTGAGCAGAATATATGGCAGAGCCAAAAGTTCCAGCATAGTAAGATATACTGCCTAGACGTGTACCCGAATGAGGTGTACCTTTAGCAAACAGTATGAATCGTGCATGTCGGCCATGGTTGACGGTATCTATAAAAAATTCCTCCTTCAAAAAAAAAAAAGAAAGAAAAAACCATACCTCGAAGTTGTGATATACACAATCCATATTAATATTACTGCCAGAACATTGAGCCAACTGAGTTGCAGTTGGGTGTGAAAAAGCTGACAAAGCACTTTCCCACACAATTCCCAACAATGTTTAGAAATTCCAGGATGACTAAAATGCCTAAATGTGGACTACTCATGTGTGTGAATATCAAAAAGTGGCTTTCCCACATAATGACTACATACATACACACATGTGGTGTGAATATATTATTGTATGTTATATGCTGATATGTGGGTAGAGCGGTATGTATATAGTACTGGGTGATCCAAGTAGACATGCTTTTTTCAATAGCCTTTTTTTGACAGATCACGTGTGAGTCGTGCCATGCTGTCATATTATTTTTGTTTAGTATTGTTTGGCATTTCATCATGGAAAGACTTACTCCTGAACAACGTTTACAAATCGTTCAACTTTATTACGAAAATTCAAGTTCTGTGAGGAATGTGTTCCGTGCACTTCGCTCAACTTATGGTCAACATAATCGGCCTACTGAGCTTACTATTCGCAACACCATCACCCATCTTGAGACCCAGCATTCATTATTGGATAATATTCGACCGAATAGACCACGTCCAGCACCCAGTGAAGAAAATATAGCGGCCGTAGCCGAGAGTGTACACGAAGACCGTGGAGAGTCGATTCGGCGCCGTTCGCAGCAGCTCGAACTGACGTATAGAACTACTTTGCGGATTTTACGTCGAGATCTTAAATTGAAAGCGTACAAAATACAGCTTGTGCAAGAACTGAAGCCGCCAGACCTTCCCAAGTGACATCGCTTCGCTCTATGGGCTCTTGAAAACTTCCAAGAAGATCCGACGTTTTCGAGCCAAATTTTGTTCAGCGATGAGGCCCATTTCTTGCTCAATGAGTAAACAAGCAAAATTGCCGCATTTGGGACGAAGAGCAACCTGAAGAGATTCAACAGCTGCCACTTCATCCAGAAAAAACAACGGTTTGGTGTGGTTTGTGGGCCGGTGTAATCATCGGTCCATATTTCTTCAAAAATGATGCCGGTGGGAGCGTAACCGTCAATGGCGACCGTTATCGTGCCATGATATCCGACTATTTGATGTCTAAAATTGAAGCTCGTGATCTCGGCGACATTTGGTTTCAACAAGACGGCGCCAATCAATGGAGTTATTGAGAGAACACTTCGGTGAGCAGATAATTTCATGTTTTGGGCCGGTCGATTGGCCACCAAGATCATGTGATATCACACCGTTAGACTTTTTCCTGTGGGGATATGTAAAGTCTAAAGTTTATGCGGACAAACCCGCTTCGATTCAGGTCGCGCGTGACATTCGCCAGTTACCAGTCGAAATGCTCGAACGAGCCATCGAAAATTGGACTCAACGGATGGACCATCTGAGACGTAGCCGCGGCCAACATTTGAAAGATATAATTTTCAAAAAATAAATGCCAACGAATGTTCTTTCAAATGATAATAAACATTCCCCATTCAATTTGAATTTTCTGTGTTTTTTTCTTTAAAAAAGTAGGGAACCTCGAAATTGATCACGCTTTATTAGAAAAATGGTATATAAGCTGCCAGCTTACTGAAGGCAGTCGCTTTTCAGTTGTGAGTCTGATTCCAAGTTGTGAAGTGTTAGCGTGTAAGCAATTGTAAAATACTGCAATCCTTACGAGGACCTCCAGTATTAGTGTAAAAGTGGTTAGTATAAAAGTATAAAGCAATACCAGGAATAAAGTGAAGACCTAAAATTGCAAGTATCGTTTAATTAACCCTGTTTTATTTCAGCTAACCAGTGTCATAGTCTCGAAGGATATTTAGGAGCTTAGATTTAGGTGAGAATCTTGTGCGTTACATCCTTGAGTCTAGCCGTTAGGTATTTAGTGAGTGTTGTTAAAAAAATAGTACACAACAACAGTTTTCCGTTCTCTTCGTCCTTGCTTCTAAAGATTCTCCAGATATTGGTGCTCACCGTGTTGTTCTGAGTTACCATCAGATCAAAGAGTTTCTTGTCGTCGGTACCCGCTACTGTGGGAAGGTATACCGTCATCAGATATACACCAGGAATAGCATCTTCAGTGCACGTCTGTCTTTGTTCCCTTCCACAAACATAGCTTGGTATCGTCGCCTTCGCCCATTCAGCAACCGCTACGGTGGAACAGTCAACCAGAATGAGGCGCAGTCGAAAGTGGATTCCACTCGTCTCACTCAGACCTGTAGCTTTGTTTTCAGCTACCTACCCTTTCCATTACTTGTCGAGGGCTGTGTGGTTGCGGCCTTGGATGTCGAAACACTCTCAGCAGCCACAGTTCCCCGACTTTCCTTTCGTTTCTCGGGTCCAGTTACCATCCGTGCGCAGATGCAGAGTTTTTATCTCTGTTACCGTTGTCCTCCGTCTGTCCTCTCCGTTTAGTAGTTAGAATTTGGCGTTCAGTATTGAAAACATTCCATTCCACCTGATCCGCCAATTGAGAAGCAGTATGCGAACCTGCTAATTTGATAATTATTTAATAATTTTGGTTCGTTCATATTTAAATCCCACGAGTGTGGGGAAAAGAAGTTCCGCCGTGTCATAGCCCCCAGTAACGCAATAAGCCCACAGTTACTCACTGAGGCGGGCAGATATCGGTGAGGTGCTATGGTAAAATACAGTATGATATCCCCTAACTGCAAACATGAAGCCGATGGACACGTGCTATACTGGCTTAGGGGGGGAGTTATTTAACGACCACCCAGTCGTACCTCTATCCTATGCTATCTCTATCCATCCTTAATTAACTGCCTTTGGCAGCCATCACCAGCCGGCCCCACAAGGAGGGTTTGGAAGAGTATTTTTGCCAGCTCACTAAACCTATAGTGATAGTGAAAAAAAATTGCACCATCACTAAACATTTAGTACTAGTGCAAAACTTTAGTGATGATGAAAAAAAAAAATTGCATTATCACTATACTTTTAGTGAAACGATGCAAATAGGCCAATAAGGATAAATATTCAGCAAAAACCATATTTTTGGATAGAGACTTCTTCAAATATTGAAAATATGTTCTCAGTGTACAATCTGTGACACTAATAAAGTAACTAGCAGCCAGCAGCTGTTCCAAAAAAGCTGCCTCATTTTCATGAAGAACCAGAGGAATGGCCACTCTTCATACGCAACATTGACACCATCACTGAGTTTACATGCTATTGGAATGTCGAAAATTTAAGGCGATTGCAAGCGTGCCTAAAAAGAAAGGCTAAAGACATTAATAAGAGTAAATTGTTACTATCGGCAATGGTTCTTGAAATTATTGAGACGTTGAAAATGTCTTTTGTAGTGTGTGTTATTGCTTATTCTTATTATGTGTGTTATTCTTATTATTATTCTGAACTGTGGAGACCTTGTTAAAATGGTCTGCAACTCACCTCGACATAAATTTCGATATTGGAAGGATCATGGAAGATTTAAAGGATATTTGAAGAAATTTGATTTCTTTGATTTTTTTGCACTACAGATAATGCACAAAATGAAATTCTCTCTTTTTTTCAGTGTACATATTCGCGTTTTTTTCCTTATTTATAATACTAAAGTTTATATGTATTGGTGTTTGCCTTCCATAAGAAACTTGCCTTAATTCAATTCCTGCCTTAAACCACCTCTTTATAAAATTAGTATGTAGATAAAACGAAGTTTGTGATCGATAAAGTCTTTTAAGGAGAGTATTGGTATACCATACATTTATTAAGAATCCTCCTCGTGACGACCACCGGTCAACGTCTACTTGGATGGTTAGTGCTGATATCACCGCATTTCAGGAAATACGACGGACGGGATAGAGTTGCTATAAAAGAGCATCCTGTGATATCTACTACAGTTGTCTTGCGGAGAGGCACAAACTCGCATGTGCATTTGTTGCAAGTAAGGAACTGCGACATCTTATCTCGCATATACATTTGAGCGATCGGCTGGCAACAATCCCCGTTAAGCCAAAAGTTTTTAACATCAGCCTAATATGTGCCCACGCTCCGACGAAGAAGTTTATGACCGCTGTTCTCGCCAGGATTCAAAATTGTGTTTTGCGACTCCAATGCTAGAATGGGAAAGGAAGGTACCTTTGGTCGGAAAATTCAGCCTCCACCAGAACACTTCCAATAACGGAATGAGCACGAAACGAGGTAATTAGTAGTACCAGATTTCAACAACTCGATATCCATAAAGCGACGTGGCTCTAGATCAACGAACGAAGAACCAAATTGATCACATGATGATTGATGCAAGCAATGCTTCCAGTGTAATGAGGTAGTCCCTTACCAGACTGTCGAAAGCGGCTTTATAATCAACAAATAGGTGTGTGTCGATCAGTTTTTCTTGGGTATTCTCCAGGAGTTGGCGCAGTGTGAAAATCTGGTCTATGGTGGATTTGCCAGGTTTGGAGCCACACTGATAAGGTCCAATCAGGTTGTTGAGGATAGGCCTCAACCTTTCATACAGTACGCTTGATAGAACCTTGAATGCGATGCTAAGAAGACTTATTCCAAGGTAGTTGGCGCAAATTTTAGGGGAAACAACTTGGCAGACAGGCCATCAGCACCTGCAGCTTTGTTGTTTTTCGGCCCAGAAATGACCTCACTGATCTCATCATGGTCAGGTGATGGAACAGCGGAATTGTTAGAGGCGTCGTCATTAAGTAACGTGGAGAAGTCTTGCTTCAATAACCTCGGTACACTCTGGACATCTGTAACCAGATTCCCATTGTTGTCACGACAGGAAGAGACTCCGGGATTTCAACCGCCACTCAGGCGCTTGATTTTCTCAAAGAATCTTCGAGTCTCATTCCTGTCTCCACTGATTTTAAATTTAATTGAATTTGTTAGTGAAGGACTTCGTTCGTTCTTTTCTGTTTTTTCATTGTGTTCGTATTATACAAAAAAGTACTTACAGCGAGGTTATTATTTTTGTCACAGTAATAAAACCCATAGTATTTCAAAATGTATTTTTATTAGTAGTTGTTTTCCCGTGTTTTTTTTTAAACTGAGTTATGCTTGCATTAATACGGCAATTAAACGTTGTTTTAGTTATTTTTTTAATACTTCGTTTATTTGTCTATTTTCTATGTTATAACAGAATACATGGTTTGTATAATTGTAGCAACAAACCTGATGTTGACCAACTGGTTACTTTTTGATTATATAACGGTGTGGCTCATATAAAACGTACGCTCCTGACTGATAGAACATAAGATCAGTTAAACGCTGGAAAACGTCTGCGGTAGACTTGCATTACATGTGAGTGCATTGATATTGAGGTTTCCAAAATGTTTAGAACGATCTGGGCTTCACGAGAAATTATTTAATGGATTCAAAAGTGTTGAGGTATTTTTGCCTGTCGTAGTCACTATGCACCTTCCTCCGCTAAATACTCCTGTCGTAAATATAGTAGAGCAAGATTCTACTGACGTAATACGTTGGAATTTAATGGTTATTTCTCCAAGAAAATATATCTTTAAATCCCGACTTTCTTCAGAAACGACTACTTATGACATTTAGACCTATCTATATGCTATATAAAATGGCATCTGCTAACCTTTCTATTCTAAATTTAACTTCTCCTATGAAAACAGGGTCAGCTTCTCAATTGCTTATTTAGTCCAAAGTTGTACTTTTTAGCAAGAGTGATCCTTCGCAATATCTCCATGCTGACGTCATTACTGGTGTTAATGCTAATTCCAAGATAGACAATATCATCGGCATACGCCATCAGCATGACACTTTGTGCTTGTGTTATTTTCTTCATAATGAGATTGAAGAAGTCGCACGATAATGAATCACCTTGTCTGAAACTCCATACGGTATTAAACGGCGGTAAGAGGTTCTTCCCAATTTTCAATGCACAACGGGAGTTATACAGTGTCATTCTGCAAAGCCAAATGAGCTTCGCAGGAATACCGAATTTATATCTTTGTACCTATTTGCGTTGGTGCCGAATATAACACCTTCTCCAGCTAAGAAGGTGTTATATTCGGAACCCGCTGGTAGACGACGCAGAAAAGTAAGACCTAACCTCTGGTGGAAAGATCCAGTACTGGAGAACTTGTCAGCGCTTGAAAAATCTAACTGGCGCCAAATAGCGGAGGAAAGAGCTGGCTGGCGAAGCCTACTAGATTCACCCTAAATCGATTTACGGTTGTAATGGCCACATAAAAAAAAGAAGAAGATATATACAATATTATAAGGTGAATGTATTCCAATATACAATGAAAAATTGTAAATTAATAAAATCAAATAAAAATAAGAATTGTTAAAATAATAAAAAGTTCTTTACCAAAAACTGACAGTAAAAAATTTGTTAAATTTTTAGTTTTTGTTTTTGTTTCACGAAAAAAAAATATTTTTCGATATCATATTTGGAATTTGCTCTTCAATTATACAAGGCCTTCATCTGGTCGCTTATAATCTGCGACCACTGATGAACTGATATATATCATAAAAATGTTCCCGCTTTACGCTAGTGTAATCACCTTTGATTGACCTCTTTGGTGTTACGACTACAAATTTTAAATCAGCTGGCAGTTTTAACTCGTTTCCAATAATGACCATTGCTGGTGTAGTGGCCGTCGTATTATGTTGTGCACATCGGTATGCCATGAGGAACATTGGTATATATACATCCAAGTGTTTTTGGTATTTTTCTACGACCTTTCTCAGATATTCCTCCAAGGTACGGTTAAATCGTTTTGCAATGCCATCAGATTGTGGTAGCAAAGGTGTTGTACGATTTCTGTGTATGCCCATCATACGGCACATCTCTAGAAATACAACTGATTCGAAATTACGACCTTGGTCCGAGAGTAACTCCATCGGTACACCAACGAGTAATCCACTGGCTAGCGAATACATCCGCAACTGTACTAGATAGATTCTTGATTTGAAATGAGGTTTAAAAAAAAAATAAATATGTGGCACTTAAAGCCCCGAAGGCCTCATTGGCCGAATTTCTCTTCAATTACTGTTGTGCGTGTTAAATTTTGGACAGTATTAGAAGGGACCTACTTATTTTAGCCGGATCCGAACGGCAGAACCCTTGCGACATCACTTTTTCTGAGCTTTCTCACAGAGTTCTTTTAGAGGTTTTTCATGGCAAGTTGTTACTGTCGGAAGAATTGCCAATTGCTTGCCGACAGGTGGGTACCGTACGAAAGAATAATCTTTTCGATATTAAATTTGTTATGCTTACGACCTACAGATCAGAAGACCAACACACTAACCACTGAGCCACGGACCACAATTGGAATGGGGTATATTTCAGGTCATTTACGAAAGTAATCTATAACCACCAGGAACAAATACGTCCTCCGTCCCTGCGTTGCTTGTTATAAATGGTCCAGCTATGTCCATAGCAATTCGCTCGAATGAAGCACCCACGGTGTATTGGTGCATCTTACCTCGACTTTTCTTCTTCTTCTTTTCCGAATCCAATCAACGATATAGTCATGGCATCCAACCCAATAAAATTGTTTCTTTATTTTTATTTGCTCGACGGTTTTGGTGATCCCAAATGTACTCCACTGGATGCATCGTGATCCTTAGCTATTATTTCGTTTATTCTTGCCTTGAGTACCACTAAAAGATCATTAGTGATTTTTCCATCTTCACTTTCCTATGCTCGAATTAAACATTCATAGCACAAGTGCGGACTCTGCCATTGCGTCCAGTATGTCTTTGCTATTGGACTCTCATTAGCCATTTCTTGCCGCTCTGGACGTACGCCCTTTCCTTGGCATTTCATAATAAAAATCTGGGTCGTTCCATTGATTTCTTGAACTCGTTCGGTGGTCCATGACTCTTCTGGCAAGACATTCGTAAGTCGTAAGTTGACAATGTGATTTTAGCTTTCTACTACTTCCTGATGTGTAAATACAACTAAATGGGGTATCAGCATTACCACGATGACCTATATCACGATCTTCCTTTCATTGGAGAATTCGGTCTTGGCTGCTTGCGTCGTAGGCGGCGATCAAGCGCCATATCGCCTCTTTTGTCGCATATGAAGCACTTACCAGTAAATTTATTTGTGCGTTCCTTCCTTGCTCTTTTTTAGACCTCATATTCGATTAATGGCAATCACGCGCTATGTGTCCTCGTTTGTCGGAAATGAAGCACTTAACAGTAAATTTGTTCGTCATGTTGGTTTTGCATGAGGCTGCACTACTTACTTGAATGACTGGCACACTGCTTCAACCAGATCTGATGTTTCTGTTTCTAGATGGCGTACTCGTGGCATCGGTCACACATCTAATTGGCGGCTTCATACGTCAAAGCACTGCTGACGGCTGACTTGGGCACGCTTAGTCTCTCCGCCACGGATACCGTCTACGAATGCCTCTATTTATATTTTTTCGATGGATTCTTCCAAATTACCGAAGAAAACTAGATAACATACGCGCTCAATGTCGGTGGCGAATTCCTGAAGGCTTTCATTACTCCGTTGCACTCAAGATCTTAATTCCACCCTATGCAATTGACTATTCATTTCCATTCATTTCGATATTTGTGCTGGAGTGTGTACATCAGTGATTGATAACTACCATGATCTTTCTCTGGAACCATCCGCAAGACTTCTGACACATTACCCTATTAAAGCAGCCGTCTGTCAGTATCGTGTCTCGAACTGAAGCTTGAAGATATTGAATGGTGTGGTTCCATCAAATGTTGGTGGCTTTAGTTTAATTGTACTTGCCTCTCTAATCGATGACGTTGATGGTCCACTTATTTTTAGTTTATTGAGTTCGTGCTCTAAGTACTTAAAGTTATCTTCCTAGTCGTCGACATGTCCCTTCAGCTTATCATTATCATACAATATATAATACATATATGCAATAGGCATAAAATACAACAAAAAATAATAAAAATACTTCTTTTGGTTTGTTTATTATTTGGAAAGCACCATGTTCTTTTGAATTTGACCCATATTTGTACATACTTTGGGTTATGCTAACCCCAAAATGGTTGGGCCGGATAGGGGTTTCGTCCTACAAAAGCATAAGGATTTGGATTGATGACACGAGCAATATCACTGTAGGTACGTCCAGTTCGTCTCCCTATACTGTTATGATGACGATTCCTATATCTGCCAAAGCCATAACCATAACCACTATCAAACTCATGGCGATGATGTTGGCCAGAATGTCTATCCCATCCATATTGTTGTTGAGCTTTGGTAATCTGGCTAAATAGAGAGTAGCTCATTTTTATGAAAATTATAAATAAACTCAATAGTAACACAAATGATATTTTCATTGTATTAATTTTGGTACATGTATATAGGTATACGTAGTTTATTTTAATAGTTTTGTACACCGCCAACTCCTGTGAAAGGTACTTCTCAAGTAATATACTTTAATTGATGTTGAGTAACTATATTTATACAAAATCTCGTGTAACCATACAAACGCGCTACATACGCAAGCGTATATTTTATGTTATTTATTCCTTATTTTAAGAACAAATTAAATGATGAGCCATATCTGCAACCAATGGAATCACCGCACATTAGATATGCCAAATAATATTTATGAAAAACAAACATTTGGAAAATATTTTCTCTACGACATGCTCTTCGAGGTACCACTGGAGAGTAGATCACATTATTTCAGGTTCTTCTCGAAAGAAATGAACCAATTTTTTTTGGGTAGAGGTTAATTAAAACAAAACAAAAAGTTATGCTGAACCATTTTTTAAGATATTCGGTTTTTAACTTAATTACCACTTAAAAAGGGTTAGAAAAAACATTTATTGCAAAATATTTATCCAATTTATTTCAATGAAAGTATTTTCCATCACTTTTAACAACTTTTTTCCTTCTTTCTGGCAAATGAGCGATACCATCTCGATAAAACCATGTACACATTTTTCGCACCTCTTCAACATTTCGGAAAAGTGTACCACTCAAGCCGTGCTGGGTGAGGAAGAGTTTCTCATTCGAGCTGTCAGTGTTTCCTACACGACTACAGATCTTTGAAAAGTCATCAAAATTTAAAGTGAAACTTCAAAACTTAGGGATCTTTTAAAAGAAATATACGATATCTCAAAATTCTTAAGCAAGTAATGTTAGTAATAGCTAATAGCGAATGCAAAAGCGATCCTGTGTACGAGTATTTCTATCATGGGTGAAATACTAGTGTTGTCATGTCATGCGAAAAAATTTGTCTTTGAAGGGAAACATATAAAAAGGGAATTTGGAGGGACAAAAATAAAAGGGTACATATCATTTCTCAAAAGCTCAGTCGCCAAATTTTAGGATATAGTTGGATCACCGAATAAATTTATCAAAATTAACCGGCTATCCGCTTACACGGTTGAATATCTCTTTTTTATTTAAGCGCTATGACAAATAGCCCGATAAAAGACTATTAACACTGTAAACAAAATCGAAACAATTAAAAGAAAACATTTTGTTTTTAGAATATAGTTATACCTTTATATTAAAAATAAAAAAAAAAAACTGTAATACCTATAAAAATAACGTTGCCCCAAGGAGAAATTCGAGTTCTGTAAATTTGAGCATCTCTAATGTACATACAAATGTACATATGGTACGTACATACATGCATGTATGTATAAGAAAACGATGAAAACATCAGATATTTCATATTCTGGCTTATTCACTCAATTTTTTATGAAAAGCCGTTAATGACAACTTTAGCTGTTTTATAAAACGCATGCCGATCACGTACGGTCCCTGCGGGCACGTGGAATGCTGGACATCAAATTGACCGCCAAAATATTACGTTTAAAATATCAGAACTAATTTCTTTTTAATCTTAATGGCAATGTATTTTTAGTAAGCACATGTGTGTACCATATGTCTCAAAATCATAATTTCGTCATACATATCGTTTAATTTTTTTATTATTTTATTCTAAAATCATGGCATTTGAATGCGAATAAGTACATGTTTGTTTAGAAAAGTACACTATTTACAGGTTGGTTGGAAAGTTGTCGGGCTCACCAAGTCATAGCACTGTTGTCAATTCATTCTTTGTTTACAAACCATTTGAAGTTGACGTGCCAGCGTATTTTTAATATAAACAAAATTTAGTGCAGTGATTAGATTCTTTGTTTTAAAAGGTTTGAAAGCGAAGGACAATTTATTGTGATATAAGGAGTCTACTCTTTCAAAATTCACCGTAATTTGGAGCATACTAAGCAGAATAAAATCTATTTTTTGTATCATTTTATAACTATGGATGAGACTTTGATCTACTACCATGATCCTAAATTGATACAAGGCCGATTACAGTGGATTCAAGCTGGCTCTGCAGCAAGTGAAGAGCACACGATCAGCAAAAAGCGTTAGGCATCAGTGTTATGGGATACAAAAGTGATTTTATTGATTGTTTGAAAAAGGTAAAACAATTAACGCGGAATAATATTGCAACCTTTTGGATCATCTACACGAAAAAATTCGTTAGAAGGGACCCAGTTCACAGAAGGAAAAAACAATTTTTATAAAGACAAAACACCTGCTCACAAAACTGTTTTAACAAGAGTTAAATTCAGTGAATTAAATTACGACTTGCTTGAACACCCATCATATTCATCAGATTTGGCTCCCAGCAACAACTACCTCTTCAGAAACTTCAAACAATTGCTTCGTCTAAAGCGTTTTTCGTAGACGGGTATTATGCAGAGCTTCCGGAAAATCATTATATGGATGGAATCACATTATTGGAGGATTATTGGAATATGTGTACTAAAGTTAAGTTATATATCCCACTAAAAAAAGTTTTCCTTCATTTTCGGCCCTAGAACTGTTCAACCAACCTGTAACCACAAGAAAAAATTATTTTAATTAAGATTTATTTACAAAATATTCAAAATTAAATTATTTCAACTATTTCCATTGAAAGTGGTATTAACTTCTTGAGGCTCATAAATATAACATAACCTCTGTTTTTTTTCTAAATTTGGATATAGATTGTACATATTGTATATAGTAGGTCATATAAATATGAGATGCTCTGTTTTCACTCTGCAATCTACATTTCATGTACATATTAATGACCCGATACCGCCATGTACCCTATTCATATATATATTCATATATATATATATATATATATATATATATATATATATATATATATATATATATATATATATATATATATATATATATATATATATATATATATATATATATATATATGTGGCACTAAAAGCCCCGAAGGTCTCATTGGCCGAGCTTCTCTTCCATTACTGTTGTGCGTGTTAATTTTTGGACAGTATTAGAAGGGACCTTCTTGTTTTAGCCGGTTCCGAACGGCAGAACCCTTGTGGCATCACTTTTTTCGGAGCTTTGTCACAGAATTCTTTTAGAAGCTGTTTTCATGGCATGTACATTTAAACAATCTTGCCAATTATCAGTGTGCGTGAATGGTTTTAACACTTCATTTTCATGATCAAATTTCATAGTATAGATGTTCAGAAGTAAATTTCAGTTTTGTTAACACGACAATCCTATAAGATAGGTCGTGTCAGCTGACAGAGTCTGCGATTTTACGCCGTTCGTAATTGAACCATTAGACGCGTCCTCGTAGCAAAATGACTAATGACTAATGACGAATAAGTGACATGTTATGAGTGTCATGCACTTCTCACTTATCAGTCATCGAGAAGTGCCGATTATTTTGTTCTATTTTATTTGATTTTGTAA